>JAXIVJ010005462.1:0-55000 GCA_036785665.1 Chirona hameri | reverse complement strand
GGCTGATCCGGTGCGGCCGGCGCGGTCCCGGCCGGCCCGGCGTCCTATCAGTAGTGCTGATCCAATCCTGCCCTCCACCCCCGCCGCCGCCGGATCTCCTGCAGGCCGGCACCCACAGAGCGTCGCAGAGCCCCGCCGGCGTGCCTCAGCTCTAGTGTTGGGCGGCGCCGAGCCTGTCTCTGCTCCAGACTCGGGGCCACGCTCGCTGGACTCTGCCGTCCTGCTGACGACGGACCGTACCGAGCCGGAGGAGCAGCGCCGCTCCACCCCGGCTGCCGACCCCGCCGTCAGTCCGGCTGACGGCGTCAGGCTCGGAGCGGGCGCGGACGAGGCGGCAGCTTCCTCGGCCGGCTCCTCTGATAGGCTGAGCAGCGTCAGCAGCGGTGGTGACGGCGAGCAGGGTGGTGCAGAGGTGAGCGGTTTGCACAGGAGTGCTGACGATGTCAGCAGGAGCGGCAGTTGGAATTCCGTCGGGGAGGGTAAGCTGGGAGCGACACAGACTGTGCCTGCTGAGGAGAGTGACGGCGAGGAAGCCAGCAGCGGGCGGCCCGAGAGCGCGTCCGGCATCAGCAGGGAAGGTGACAAGTCTGGGTCAAAGAAGAGCCTGGCAGATAGTCTGGAAAGCATCCCATCTGACAGTGGACGGTGTGATGACCTCGCCACCCCGGAGGAAAACTCGAGACGCTCTCTGAACTCACTCACCCCAGACAAGCTGGAGGTGCGAGCCAAGCCCAGGAAGGCATCCGAGATGGAAGCCATGGTTCTCCCCGCAGACACCGCGACTGCTGCACACGAGGACTACCGGCTGTCACCAGTGGAGAAGACATCGACGTCGGACGTGGCAGACGGTACGCCCGAGTTCATGAAGATTCACCTGCACCGCGTGGAGACACCTACTGCTATGACCACCCAGGTGGTGGTGCCCAAGCCGAAACCCAGGGAAACGCCGCCCTCGAAGCCGGTGTGGCAGACGGACCAGACGCCGAGCAAGGTAGAGAGTAAGCTGGATGATAAGGTGGTGACCAAGAAGGATAGCAAGACAGAGCGCAAGCCGGATAACAAGTTTGACGGTCTGTCGGCTGACGTGCCTGAGATAGTACTGATTGAGAAGCATAGCACGCGCCAACGCGCCTCCATCAGTCAGACAAACCACGATGGCCACGCGGGCAGCAATGCCAAACCAGTGTTCGAGACACCCACATCTCCGCAGAGTCCCAGGCCTGTGCCGGAGGTGCCGGCTCGTCCTGTCCTCCCGCCAGCAGCGAGGACGCCGGATTCCTCGCGACATTCCTCCCTGGGCAGACCGAGCGGACAGGAGGCGGAGGACTCGGAGGCTGTCGTGCTGCGGAGGAGGCCCCCGCCGCCCGCCGCAGACTCGTCGCCCGATTCAGAGCTGCTCAAAGTGTTCAAGCGGCGCTCACTGAAGACCGTTTGCCCCGACGAGTCGACGCCGAAACTCTCGACGCCCACAGCGCCGGCCGACGACCCGCTGAGGGTTTCGACAGATGAAAAGGAAAGCGACCGGCCGAGGACCGAGGTGGTGACGGCGTCAGTGTCGCCGTCAGAGGCGCGATCTGCCTGGAACCAGCGTTCTGTGAGCATGCCGGCAGGCGGACCTAGGAGTCCTCCGGTCCCGGAGGCGGGCCCGCAGTCAGTGGGTACCGTGGCGGCGGAAACCGCGTCCACCCGACCCGAGCGCCCTGAGAGGTCAGAGCGCCCGCGGAAACCAGCCCCTCCCACCCAGCCACGGCCCTCCCCCTCCGCCGCCGCTGCCGCCGCCGAAGAGGGGGGCGCCACCATCGCCGCCGAGCAGCCCCGTGTGAAGTCGGCGCCGGACGCGACCCGCGCGCCCTCTGTGGCGTCAGCGGCCGCCGGGCCGAGCGGGGAGCAGCGGCGCGCGACGCACGCGGAGGAGGACGGCGCCTCCACCGCCGACTGGCTAAAGCTGGTCCGAGTGCGGCGCGAGCAGCGGGAGCAGCGCGAGCAGAAAACCATGCGCAAACTCGGTCAGAAGGAGCTCATCATTGAGGTGAGAGGTGTGGGGAGTCAGGATGTACTAAACAGTACCCACCGGAGAACAAGATATAAACAGGCAATGCTTATTACTTGGATTATTGTGACTCTTATCCTGGTGTGCATATTGCGTGCGTATTTGTAGTTGGCATTTTAATGGTACAGCTTTGGGGCAGTTGCTAGCATAATGCATGGGTCGAATTTGAAAGCGATGACAATAACCGGTACCTGGGTGTCACTGGGTGGGATGTTTGCCCATTAGTTTTCAGTCAGAGTGGATGCAGTGTTTCCTCGGCTCGTCTGGTAACTGCATCCTGTCTGTGTCTGTGTAACCGCATCGTGTCGTGCCCACAGCCCGATACACTGGCTCCTCGCGCTCCGGCCCCGCGCAGCTCCCGGGTGCTCGAGATGGCCAGCTCCTTCCAGAAGCTGCAGCCCACGTGACCGGCCTGCCGGTCCTCTGCCGCAGCCGCGCCGGGTCACGTGACCGGTCCGGTCCGGCCCGGCGCGGCCACACCCAAAGACAGACTGCGGAGCAGGAGAGTGTGTGAGATGTGCGTGTGTGTGTGTGAGGCGTGCTGTTGGCGCGGTGCCGAGACGCGAGTGAACACTGTTTGTGCGGGCATGTGACGGTCGTCGGACGGTCCGTCTCACTGTTGCTTTGCTGAGAGCCTTTATCGTTTAAGAAGCGCACCTGGTGTTGCCGCGCGGAAAATGTTTTAATGAACAGTGATGACGCCCGCGTGTGATTATAGTATCGGTCTTGTTACTGCTGCTGAAGCTACTGCGAACAAGATGTGAAGCGTTCTTAAGTCGATGGTAGTTCCGCTAAAGGAGTAAACATGGTCTGGTTGAGTACTCAGCCGGATTATGTTAAATTAATCGTGTAATCATCATATGCTTAAAGGGCGTGATTAAGTGCATTACCTAGCCCTTCACGCAAGTGCGCAATGGGAATTACCGCCAAGTTTCTCGGCAATATCTACACTGTGATTACGACGCGCCGTGAATAAACTAGCGTGCGATAATTTGGCCTGCTTTGCGTTTGTGGTCGTTCTCCGTGCGCGTGATAAGGTACTCCTATCTCGTCTGTATCCATTAGGTCTGTGAAGAGTCGAGAAGCCAAGAGTGTCCTATCCAGCGTGTTACAACTCCTTGGGGACACTATATGAAGCATAGGGCACTAAGATGGCGTTCAGCGGGTGTGGAGTGGTGGTGCGGTGGATACAGTCTTGTCTTGCTGTGCCAACTGTCACGGGGCCGGGTTCAATTCCCGGCGGACCCTCTGAATAAAGTGATTATAACCTCCCCACTATCCCCCCCCCCCCACGAGGGGAATGGGGACGCCATTACATGGGCAGTAGGACGTCACGAGATAGGTAGCGTATATGGAATCCTTCTACCTGGTCGAAGTGGCCACTCACCATCAGTCAACAGTAGTAGGTGAGAGATCTCCCAGTGGTGTGTAGTAGGTGAGAGATCTCCCAGTGGTGTGTAGTAGGTGAGAGATCTCCCAGTGGTGTGTGGTAGGTGAGAGATCTCCCAGTGGTGTGTAGTAGGTGAGAGATCTCCCAGTGGTATGTAGTAGGTGAGAGGTCACCTCCCAGTGGTGTGTAGTAGGTGAGAGGTCTCCCAGTGGTGTGTAGTAGGTGAGAGATCTCCCAGTGGTGTGTAGTAGGTGATAAATCTCCCAGTGGTGTCTAGTAGGTGAGAGATCTCCCAGTGGTGTGTAGGTGAGATATCTCCCAGTGGTATGTAGTAGGTGAGAGGTCACCTCCCAGTGGTGTGTGGTAGGTGAGAGATATCCCAGTGGTGTATAGTAGGTGAGAGATCTCCCAGTGGTGTGTAGTAGGTGAGAGATCTCCCAGTGGTGTGTGGTAGGTGAGATATCTCCCAGTGGTGTGTAGTAGGTGAGAGATCTCCCAGTGGTGTGTAGTAGGTGAGAGGTCATCTCCCAGTGGTGTGTAGTAGGTGAGAGATCTCCCAGTGGTGTGTAGTAGGTGAGAGGTCATCTCCCAGTGGTGTGTAGTAGGTGAGAGATCTCCCAGTGGTATGTAGTAGGTGAGAGGTCATCTCCCAGTGGTGTATAGTAGGTGAGATATCTCCCAGTGGTGTGTAGTAGGTGAGAGATCTCCCAGTGGTGTGTAGTAGGTGAGAGGTCATCTCCCAGTGGTGTGTAGTAGGTGAGAGATCTCCCAGTGGTGTGTAGTAGGTGAGAAATCTCCCAGTGGTGTGTAGTAGGTGAGAGATCTCCCAGTGGTGTGTAGTAGGTGAGAAATCTCCCAGTGGTATGTAGTAGGTGAGAGATATTCCAGTGGTGTCTAGTAGGTGAGATATCTCCCAGTGGTATGTAGTAGGTGAAAAGTAATCGCCCAGTGGTGTGTGGTAGGTGAGAGATCTCCCAGTGGTATGTAGTAGGTGAGATATCTCCCAGTGGTGTGTAGTAGGTGAGATATCTCCCAGTGGTGTGTAGTAGGTGAGAGATCTCCCAGTGGTGTGTAGTAGGTGAGAGGTCATCTCCCAGTGGTGTGTAGTAGGTGAGAGATCTCCCAGTGGTGTGTAGTAGGTGAGAGATCTCCCAGTGGTGTGTAGTAGGTGAGAGAGATATCCCAGTGGTGTGTAGTAGGTGAGAGATCTCCCAGTGGTATGTAGTAGGTGAGAGATCTCCCAGTGGTGTGTAGTAGGTGAGAGATCTCCCAGTGGTATGTAGTAGGTGAGAGGTCACCTCCCAGTAGTGTGTAGTAGGTGAGAGGTCTCCCAGTGGTGTGTAGTAGGTGAGAGATCTCCCAGTGGTGTGTAGTAGGTGAGAGATCTCCCAGTGGTGTCTAGTAGGTGAGAGATCTCCCAGTGGTGTGTAGGTGAGATATCTCCCAGTGGTATGTAGTAGGTGAGAGGTCACCTCCCAGTGGTGTGTGGTAGGTGAGAGATCTCCCAGTGGTGTATAGTAGGTGAGAGATCTCCCAGTGGTGTGTAGTAGGTGAGAGATCTCCCAGTGGTGTGTGGTAGGTGAGATATCTCCCAGTGGTGTGTAGTAGGTGAGAGATCTCCCAGTGGTGTGTAGTAGGTGAGAGGTCATCTCCCAGTGGTGTGTAGTAGGTGAGAGATCTCCCAGTGGTGTGTAGTAGGTGAGAGGTCATCTCCCAGTGGTGTATAGTAGGTGAGATATATCCCAGTGGTGTGTAGTAGGTGAGAGATCTCCCAGTGGTGTGTAGTAGGTGAGAGGTCATCTCCCAGTGGTGTGTAGTAGGTGAGAGATCTCCCAGTGGTGTGTAGTAGGTGAGAAATCTCCCAGTGGTGTGTAGTAGGTGAGAGATATCCCAGTGGTGTGTAGTAGGTGAGAAATCTCCCAGTGGTATGTAGTAGGTGAGAGATCTTCCAGTGGTGTCTAGTAGGTGAGATATCTCCCAGTGGTATGTAGTAGGTGAAAAGTAATCGCCCAGTGGTGTGTGGTAGGTGAGAGATCTCCCAGTGGTATGTAGTAGGTGAGATATCTCCCAGTGGTGTGTAGTAGGTGAGATATCTCCCAGTGGTGTGTAGTAGGTGAGAGATCTCCCAGTGGTGTGTAGTAGGTGAGAGGTCATCTCCCAGTGGTGTGTAGTAGGTGAGAGATCTCCCAGTGGTGTGTAGTAGGTGAGAGATCTCCCAGTGGTGTGTAGTATGTGAGAGATATCAAAGTGGTGTGTAGTAGGTGAGAGATCTCCCAGTGGTATGTAGTAGGTGAGAGATCTCCCAGTGGTGTGTAGTAGGTGAGAGATATCCCAGTGGTGTGTAGTAGGTGAGAGAGATCTCCCAGTGGTGTGTAGTAGGTGAGAGATCTCCCAGTGGTATGTAGTAGGTGAGATCTCTCCCAGTGCCGTGTAGTAGGTGAGAGATCTCCCAGTGGTGTGTAGTAGGTGAGAGATCTCCCAGTGGTATTTAGTAGGTGAGAGATCTCCCAGTGGTGTCTAGTAGGTGAGATATCTCCCAGTGGTGTGTAGTAGGTGAGAGATCTCCCAGTGGTGTCTAGTAGGTGAGATATCTCCCAGTGGTATGTAGTAGGTGAAAAGTAATCTCCCAGTGGTGTGTGGTAGGTGAGAGATCTCCCAGTGGTATGTAGTAGGTGAGAGATCTCCCAGTGGTGTGTAGTAGGTGAGAGATCTCCCAGTGGTGTGTAGTAGGTGAGAGATCTCCCAGTGGTGTGTAGTAGGTGAGAGATCTCCCAGTGGTGTGTAGTAGGTGAGATATCTCCCAGTGGTGTGTAGTAGGTGAGATCTCTCCCAGTGGTGTGTAGTAGGTGAGAGATCTCCCAGTGGTGTGTGGTAGGTGAGAGATCTCCCAGTGGTGTGTAGTAGGTGAGAGATCTCCCAGTGGTGTGTAGTAGGTGAGAGATATCCCAGTGGCGTGTAGTAGGTGAGATATCTCCCAGTGGTGTGTAGTAGGTGAGAGATCTCCCAGTGGTGTGTAATAGGTGAGAGATCATCTCCCAGTGATGTGTGGTAGGTGAGAGATCTCCCAGTGGTGTGTAGTAAGTGAGATATCTCCCAGTGGTGTGTAGTAGGTGAGATATCTCCTAGTGGTGTGTAGTAGGTGAGAGATCTCCCAGTGGTGTCTAGTAGGTGAGAGATCTCCCAGTGGTGTGTGGTAGGTGAGATATCTCCCAGTGGTGTGTAGTAGGTGAGATCTCTCCCAGTGCCGTGTAGTAGGTGAGAGATCTCCCAGTGGTGTGTAGTAGGTGAGAGATATCCCAGTGGTGTGTAGTAGGTGAGATATCTCCCAGTGGTGTGTAGTAGGTGAGAGATCTCCCAGTGGTGTGTAATAGGTGAGATATCATCTCCCAGTGGTGTGTGGTAGGTGAGAGATCTCCCAGTGGTGTGTAGTAAGTGAGATATCTCCCAGTGGTGTGTAGTAGGTGAGATATCTCCCAGTGGTGTGTAGTAGGTGAGAGATCTCCCAGTGGTGTGTAGTAGGTGAGAGGTAATCTCCCAGTGGTGTGTAGTAGGTGAGATATCTCCCAGTGGTGTGTAGTAGGTGAGAGATCTCCCAGTGGTATGTAGTAGGTGAGAGATCTCCCAGTGGTGTGTAGTAGGTGAGAGGTCACCTCCCAGTGGTGTGTACTAGGTGATAGATATCCCAGTGGTGTGTAGTAGGTGAAATATCTCCCAGTGGTGTGTAGTAGGTGAGAGATCTCCCAGTGGTGTCTAGTAGGTGAGAGATATCCCAGTGGTGTGTGGTAGGTGAGATATCTCCCAGTGGTGTGTAGTAGGTGAGAGATCTCCCAGTGGTGTGTAGTAGGTGAGAGATCTCACAGTGGTGTGTAGTAGGTGAGAGATCTCCCAGTGGTGTGTAGTAGGTGAGAGGTCACCTCCCAGTGGTGTGTAGTAGGTGGGAGATATCCCAGTGGTGTGTAGTAGGTGAGATATCTCCCAGTATGTAGTAGGTGAGATATCTCCCAGTGGTGTGTAGTAGGTGAGAGGTCACCTCCCAGTGGTGTGTAGTAGGTGAGAGATATCCCAGTGGTGTGTAGTAGGTGAGATATCTCCCAGTATGTAGTAGGTGAGAGATCTCCCAGTGGTGTGTAGTAAGTAAGATATCTCCCAGTGGTGTGTAGTAGGTGAGAGATCTCCCAGTGGTGTGTAGTAGGTGAGAGATCTCCCAGTGGTTTGTAGTAGGTGAGAGATCTCCCAGTGGTGTGTGGTAGGTGAGAGATCTCCCAGTGGTGTGTAGTAGGTGAGAGATATCCCAGTGGTGTGTAGTAGGTGAGAGGTCATCTCCCAGTGGTGTGTAGTAGGTGAGAGATCTCCCAGTGGTGTGTAGTAGGTGAGAAATCTCCCAGTGGTGTGTAGTAGGTGAGAGATCTCCCAGTGGTGTGTAGTAGGTGAGAAATCTCCCAGTGGTATGTAGTAGGTGAGAGATCTTCCAGTGGTGTCTAGTAGGTGAGATATCTCCCAGTGGTATGTAGTAGGTGAAAAGTAATCGCCCAGTGGTGTGTGGTAGGTGAGAGATCTCCCAGTGGTATGTAGTAGGTGAGATATCTCCCAGTGGTGTGTAGTAGGTGAGATATCTCCCAGTGGTGTGTAGTAGGTGAGAGATCTCCCAGTGGTGTGTAGTAGGTGAGAGGTCATCTCCCAGTGGTGTGTAGTAGGTGAGAGATCTCCCAGTGGTGTGTAGTAGGTGAGAGATCTCCCAGTGGTGTGTAGTAGGTGAGAGAGATATCCCAGTGGTGTGTAGTAGGTGAGAGATCTCCCAGTGGTATGTAGTAGGTGAGAGATCTCCCAGTGGTGTGTAGTAGGTGAGAGATCTCCCAGTGGTATGTAGTAGGTGAGAGGTCACCTCCCAGTGGTGTGTAGTAGGTGAGAGGTCTCCCAGTGGTGTGTAGTAGGTGAGAGATCTCCCAGTGGTGTGTAGTAGGTGAGAGATCTCCCAGTGGTGTCTAGTAGGTGAGAGATCTCCCAGTGGTGTGTAGGTGAGATATCTCCCAGTGGTATGTAGTAGGTGAGAGGTCACCTCCCAGTGGTGTGTGGTAGGTGAGAGATCTCCCAGTGGTGTATAGTAGGTGAGAGATCTCCCAGTGGTGTGTAGTAGGTGAGAGATCTCCCAGTGGTGTGTGGTAGGTGAGATATCTCCCAGTGGTGTGTAGTAGGTGAGAGATCTCCCAGTGGTGTGTAGTAGGTGAGAGGTCATCTCCCAGTGGTGTGTAGTAGGTGAGAGATCTCCCAGTGGTGTGTAGTAGGTGAGAGGTCATCTCCCAGTGGTGTATAGTAGGTGAGATATCTCCCAGTGGTGTGTAGTAGGTGAGAGATCTCCCAGTGGTGTGTAGTAGGTGAGAGGTCATCTCCCAGTGGTGTGTAGTAGGTGAGAGATCTCCCAGTGGTGTGTAGTAGGTGAGAAATCTCCCAGTGGTGTGTAGTAGGTGAGAGATCTCCCAGTGGTGTGTAGTAGGTGAGAAATCTCCCAGTGGTATGTAGTAGGTGAGAGATCTTCCAGTGGTGTCTAGTAGGTGAGATATCTCCCAGTGGTATGTAGTAGGTGAAAAGTAATCGCCCAGTGGTGTGTGGTAGGTGAGAGATCTCCCAGTGGTATGTAGTAGGTGAGATATCTCCCAGTGGTGTGTAGTAGGTGAGATATCTCCCAGTGGTGTGTAGTAGGTGAGAGATCTCCCAGTGGTGTGTAGTAGGTGAGAGGTCATCTCCCAGTGGTGTGTAGTAGGTGAGAGATCTCCCAGTGGTGTGTAGTAGGTGAGAGATCTCCCAGTGGTGTGTAGTAGGTGAGAGAGATATCCCAGTGGTGTGTAGTAGGTGAGAGATCTCCCAGTGGTATGTAGTAGGTGAGAGATCTCCCAGTGGTGTGTAGTAGGTGAGATATCTCCCAGTGGTGTGTAGTAGGTGAGAGAGATCTCCCAGTGGTGTGTAGTAGGTGAGAGATCTCCCAGTGGTATGTAGTAGGTGAGATCTCTCCCAGTGCCGTGTAGTAGGTGAGAGATCTCCCAGTGGTGTGTAGTAGGTGAGAGATCTCCCAGTGGTATGTAGTAGGTGAGAGATCTCCCAGTGGTGTCTAGTAGGTGAGATATCTCCCAGTGGTGTGTAGTAGGTGAGAGATCTCCCAGTGGTGTCTAGTAGGTGAGATATCTCCCAGTGGTATGTAGTAGGTGAAAAGTAATCTCCCAGTGGTGTGTGGTAGGTGAGAGATCTCCCAGTGGTATGTAGTAGGTGAGAGATCTCCCAGTGGTGTGTAGTAGGTGAGATCTCTCCCAGTAGGTGAGAGATCTCCCAGTGGTGTGTAGTAGGTGAGATATCTCCCAGTGGTGTGTAGTAGGTGAGATCTCTCCCAGTGGTGTGTAGTAGGTGAGAGATCTCCCAGTGGTGTGTGGTAGGTGAGAGATCTCCCAGTGGTGTGTAGTAGGTGAGAGATCTCCCAGTGGTGTGTAGTAGGTGAGAGATATCCCAGTGGTGTGTAGTAGGTGAGATATCTCCCAGTGGTGTGTAGTAGGTGAGGGATCTCCCAGTGGTGTGTAATAGGTGAGAGATCATCTCCCAGTGATGTGTGGTAGGTGAGAGATCTCCCAGTGGTGTGTAGTAAGTGAGATATCTCCCAGTGGTGTGTAGTAGGTGAGATATCTCCCAGTGGTGTGTAGTAGGTGAGAGATCTCCCAGTGGTGTCTAGTAGGTGAGAGATCTCCCAGTGGTGTGTGGTAGGTGAGATATCTCCCAGTGGTGTGTAGTAGGTGAGATCTCTCCCAGTGCCGTGTAGTAGGTGAGAGATCTCCCAGTGGTGTGTAGTAGGTGAGAGATATCCCAGTGGTGTGTAGTAGGTGAGATATCTCCCAGTGGTGTGTAGTAGGTGAGAGATCTCCCAGTGGTGTGTAATAGGTGAGATATCATCTCCCAGTGGTGTGTGGTAGGTGAGAGATCTCCCAGTGGTGTGCAGTAAGTGAGATATCTCCCAGTGGTGTGTAGTAGGTGAGATATCTCCCAGTGGTGTGTAGTAGGTGAGAGATCTCCCAGTGGTGTGTAGTAGGTGAGAGGTCATCTCCCAGTGGTGTGTAGTAGGTGAGATATCTCCCAGTGGTGTGTAGTAGGTGAGATATCTCCCAGTGGTATGTAGTAGGTGAGAGATCTCCCAGTGGTGTGTAGTAGGTGAGAGGTCACCTCCCAGTGGTGTGTACTAGGTGATAGATATCCCAGTGGTGTGTAGTAGGTGAAATATCTCCCAGTGGTGTGTAGTAGGTGAGAGATCTCCCAGTGGTGTGTGGTAGATGAGATATCTCCCAGTGGTGTGTAGTAGGTGAGATCTCTCCCAGTGGTGTGTAGTAGGTGAGAGATCTCCCAGTGGTGTGTAGTAGGTGAGAGGTCACCTCCCAGTGGTGTGTAGTAGGTGGGAGATATCCCAGTGGTGTGTAGTAGGTGAGATATCTCCCAGTATGTAGTAGGTGAGATATATCCCAGTGGTGTGTAGTAGGTGAGAGGTCACCTCCCAGTGGTGTGTAGTAGGTGAGATATCCCAGTGGTGTGTAGTAGGTGAGATATCTCCCAGTATGTAGTAGGTGAGAGATCTCCCAGTGGTGTGTAGGAAGTAAGATATCTCCCAGTGGTGTGTAGTAGGTGAGAGATCTCCCAGTGGTGTGTAGTAGGTGAGAGATCTCCCAGTGGTTTGTAGTAGGTGAGAGATCTCCCAGTGGTGTGTGGTAGGTGAGAGATCTCCCAGTGGTGTGTAGTAGGTGAGAGATATCCCAGTGGTGTGTAGTAGGTGAGAGAGATCTCCCAGTGGTGTGTAGTAGGTGAGAGATCTCCCAGTGGTGTGTAGTAGGTGAGAGATCTCCCAGTGGTGTGTAGTAGGTGAGAGATCTCCCAGTGGCGTGTAGTAGGTGAGGGATCTCCCAGTGGTATGTAGTAGGTGAGAGATCTCCCAGTGGTGTGGGTAGGTGAGAGATCTCCCAGTGGTGTGTAGTAGGTGAGAGATCTCCCAGTGGTGTGTAGTAGGTGAGAGAGATCTCCCAGTGGTGTGTAGTAGGTGAGAGGTCACCTCCCAGTGGTGTGTAGTAGGCGAGAGATCTCCCAGTGGTGTGTGGTAGGTGAGAGAGATCTCCAGTGGTATGTAGTAGGTGAGAGATCTCCCAGTGGTGTGTAGTAGGTGAGAGGTCACCTCCCAGTGGTGTGTAGTAGGTAGTACGTACCACACACCACTGGGAGGTGACCTCTCACCTACTGCAGTTTTATGTAGCATCACGGCCAACTACCATGAATGAACCACTGGACAGTGCGCCACCTATTGTATATTTACACGCATCCTCACACTAATATCTGGGCACAGAGGGACAGGCGGGCACCCCGCGCGTGCCCCGCAGTAGAAATGGTCCGGTATAAAACGGCCAGCGAGGGCGCCAGGTAGGAACGATCAGTCAGCCGAGGTCATGTGACACCGATCATACGTCATCACAGACACCACGATTACATCGGCGGTATGCACCCGACAGTAGCGGAGAGAGAGGCCGACAGGGAGCGCCTGGAGGCCGCCGGCGGCGCACACCGGCCGGCGTTGTAAAGCTGTGCAGTCGGGGTCCACCCGGCGACGGTTTGATCATTGCGGAAACACAAACAGAGCTCGCGCAAGACGGGCAGGCCAGCGCGGCACCCCGACGACTAGGATGCACCAGCGCCGGGCGCGGCCCAGTGCATTGTGCCCGCGCTAATCGTCTGGAATGCATCAGACCGTATATCGGTCAAATCACGAATAACGACGATAAATACTGTCAGAGGTCGCGGTCTGCGACCCATAGGAGCTGGCGGTCTGCGAGCCAATGATAGGCCGTCGCCGGCATGTCACCGACGCGGCACAGTGCTGCCCCACCAATCAGCGAGCGGTGCGTGTGCGGTCAGCCAATCAGCAGGCAGACGGTAAGCGTATCCACCAATCAGCGGTCAGTGCGGCGTGCCCCGACCAATCAGCACATGTGCGCTCTCCAATCCGCAACCAATCACAAATAATGGTCGCTGGTGGCGGATTTGGCTCCAATCACAGAAGAGATACAGGATACACAGTCTCACGGATGACAATTGGCTGCCGAAGCCTAAATAAGTAGATATATGTCGAGGGCACACGCCTTAGACAGCCGACATAGGCGGCTAAGCGACTGTTCGGACTAGCCATATACACCTCACACACCCTGTATACCACCTGGCAGAACAGCCGGGCTCATAATATACAACCTGACAGAACAGCCGGGCTCATAATATACACCCTGACAGAACAGACGGGCTCATAACCTCTCGGGCAAGCATCCGACTCGCGCGCACACTGAACAGCCACGCTAAATAACAACCCGCTACCTGATCAACAGGCGACGGGCTCCGACTCAAAACACAGACAGATCGAGAGCGAGACCAGCTCTGGAAGCGGCGGCGGACGAGTCAGTCCGCCCGAGCGAATAAACAACTAATATCTCCAGTGTGCGCCTTCGAGACTAGAGCCAGAACCGGGCCGCGACGAGCGCCGTGGCGTAACGAATCAACTGAGCAAGCTCTCACGGATACCGCGCGTCAGTCGTCTGACAACTGTCGTGTAACGAACATTTCAACAGGCCAGCTGAGGAACGTCTCACAATCGTCACGTCCGTCACGATGTGACGGCGCAGGTGGAACCACCGATCAGCGGGAACCACCGACTGTTCGCCGTGGTCCCACGCCCACGCTAAATACTCTCCAACGACCGCTCTACAAACACCGTTACGCTTTCGCATAGTTCAAACAGCACTCCTTTCAGAGCTCATCTGTTGCTTTTCGCGTCGTTTCAGACCCTGATCCTCTCCAAAAGACAAGCCGGCCATCGCAGCGTTGAACCACATAACTTCCCAGACCGTCACACCGCCAAAACAGACAACCAGCGCCGCCCCGTCCAGTCCAGACGCGAAACCTGGGCCCGACAACGGCCAACAACGCTCCTTGCGGATACTATCTATCACTTCCCTGGGCACTGATCCCTCAGACCTTCACTCCTCCGGAGACTATCACTGGGCACCTCCCTCTTCACCGAAACGCATTGCGAGTGCATCAGGAACTGTCAGCGTTTTCCTAGTCAGCTCCTTCTCCTAGGATCGCCTCTCAGTTGTCCCAGAGACCAGAGCTCCTCCAAAGTCCGGTCGAAAGCGACCAAGACGGCCACCATTCTGGGCGCTAGGTTCCCACGGGGCTACTGTGACCAGATCACTGCCTGCGGTGCGACTTGGCCGACTTCACACTACTCCGTGCGGCCGGCGTAGAAATCCACAAGCCGGATCACACCTGTCGACGTAATGAATTGGCTCCGTCTTGTCCCAACAAACCGTACTTTCGCAAACTGTCGGGTGTGATCAGATTACGACTGTCTCTCCAGTTCCTTGTCTGTAGTCCTGTCCTCAACTGTCTGCGGTGCGCGTCTCCCGTCCCCTCAGCGGCTGAAGTTGGTCAGGTTGTACCACTGCTGCGTCTCCCGTCTCCTCAGCGGCTGAAGTTGGTCAGGTTGTACCACTGCTGCGTCTCCTGTGTGAGGTCGAAGTCAGCCAGCCGGACCGCCACGGCGCCGAGAAACAAGTTCTCCTGCAGGTGATCCTGATGCCAGAGCGACGCCTGCAGAGTCTTGGACTCGATCACTTCCGGTCGCATCCGATATACTATCTGTAAACCACACACGGTCGGGTTACTATCTGTAAACCACACACGGTCGGGTTACTATCTGTAAACCACACACGGTCGGGTTACTATCTGTAAACCACACGTCACGGTCGGGTTACTATCTGTAAACCACACACGGTCGGGTTACTATCTGTAAACCACACACGGTCGGGTTACTATCTGTAAACCACACGTCACGGTCGGGTTACTATCTGTAAACCACACACGGTCGGGTTACTATCTGTAAACCACACACGGTCGGGTTACTATCTGTAAACCACACACGGTCGGGTTACTATCTGTAAACCACACACGGTCGGGTTACTATCTGTAAACCACACGTCACGGTCGGGTTACTATCTGTAAACCACACGTCACGGTCGGGTTACTATCTGTAAACCACACGTCACGGTCGGGTTACTATCTGTAAACCACACACGGTCGGGTTACTATCTGTAAACCACACACGGTCGGGTTACTATCTGTAAACCACACACGGTCGGGTTACTATCTGTAAACCACACACGGTCGGGTTACTATCTGTAAACCACACACGGTCGGGTTACTATCTGTAAACCACACACGGTCGGGTTACTATCTGTAAACCACACACGGTCGGGTTACTATCTGTAAACCACACACGGTCGGGTTACTATCTGTAAACCACACACGGTCGGGTTACTATCTGTAAACCACACACGGTCGGGTTACTATCTGTAAACCACACACGGTCGGGTTACTATCTGTAAACCACACACGGTCGGGTTACTATCTGTAAACCACACACGGTCGGGTTACTATCTGTAAACCACACACGGTCGGGTTACTATCTGTAAACCACACACGGTCGGGTTACTATCTGTAAACCACACACGGTCGGGTTACTATCTGTAAACCACACACGGTCGGGTTACTATCTGTAAACCACACACGGTCGGGTTACTATCTGTAAACCACACGTCACGGTCGGGTCACCAGTCCAAACGCAGGCTGAGTGTCCACTGCACTATTCGGCTTAGTACACAGGTGAAACGAATTTCCGCCAGCATTTAAAACATGGCTCGATTTTCCAGCTGTTTGGACACAGCTTTTGACTTCTTCATAAATTAAAATTATAATGCTCCAATAATACCATTCAAAACATCAAATAACGTCCCTCCCGCTCCCACAAACGTCTCTCCCAAAAAATATTTATCCCCCAAACATCTCTCCCACCTGTGAAGTAACCATCCCCAGAAAAACGCCCGCCTCACCCTCTCCATGAAGCTGGGGTGGTTGTTCTTGCGCACCACCTTTGTCTTGCGCTTGGTGACCTTGTTGGGGTCTGGCTGGAGGTAGATCTTGACGTAGGCGTTGGGCTCCTGTCCGTCGGGCAGCGCCAGGTCCTTGGCGTGGTGGACGAACACGCTGAAGCCGGCGCGCTGGTGACAGAAGCTCAGCTGCAGCTGGCCGCGGATGTAGTGCGGAGCGCGGCAGTTCACCGTCGGCTTCGGCTCTGACGGGATCGCAGAGGGCGGCGAACGGTCAGGTGGGGCGAGACAGCCGTACAACACACACAGCTGCACAGCCAGCATACCGCAGTCAGCACTGCAGGGCGACAGCCGCGGATCCAAGTATCGGTGAACCCATCAGTCGGACCAGAAAGGCTAATCAATCGGTAATACAGTCGAGATGAGGTGATGCTACATACGTTCTAGGGCCGCGAAATAATGTGGGATGTTGAATAATTTAGTTTAAATAGTTTGGCAAGAGTTAGCTAAGCTAACCGGCTGAGTAACACAGGTGAAACGAATTTCCGCCAGCGTTTAAACCATGGTTCGATTTTCCAGCAGCTGTTCTTCATAAATGAAAATTGTAATGCTCCAATAATACCATTCAAAACATCAAACAACGTCTCTCACGCTCCCACAAACGTCTCAGCAAGAGTTAGCTTATCTGTATCTTAAACTGCATCAGTTTCGTTTCATGACAATTAGGAAGGTCCCTAAAAGTACAGCCGATGAGCCGACGCCACAATCAGGAATATGTCCTAACGTCATAAACTGTGTCTTCTTCACTCCCTAGCAGCCGTTCCACCTACTCCTCACCACCTCTGCTCACTCCTTCCTCCCCACCTCTGCCTCGCCCCTCTCCCTCGCACCACCATCACCCACTGACCCTTCAGCTTCCTGGTGTTGATGCTGTCCTCCTGCTGGTCTCGAAGCAGCGGGTGCATGAACGTGTAGACGATGTCGGAGTGGCGCACCTCGTCCGCCAGCTGCCACAGAGTGCGCAGGAACGTGGTGATGCTGCGACGCCGCGACTCGGCCACCTGTCGGATGTGAGAGCGGCCCAGACGCCCGCCCTTCGGCAGACTGCCAGAACGACGGTGGACGGAAAATAGGTCAAGACCAGTCGTAAGACCCAGCAGTTAAGTTCCTTTAATTGGTTTAGTCAGGGTGAAACTGTGGCATGAACTACAAGCAACTATGCCAAGTCAAACGGGCTGTTCTTGTTTTGCATCATCATCAATATGTCTTCAGGGCACAACCAATAACTGTTCGGTCGCAAGGCGCACATTTCTTAGGTGAGAATTGTAAAGACCACACAAATATCAGCCGGAAATTCTTCTACAGAGCATACATAAGCCACTAGTGGGCATTGAAAGCCCATAGTTGGGCCTGTAAGTTCAAAACGGGAAATTCTAACAGCGACACTCCCACATAGTCACACCACACCTTCAACCTTGAACCTTGACCCAGAAGCAGCAGCCTTCAGCAGCTCCGCGTTTTCCCGTATCTGGGAGCAGTTATTTACGTGCTTTGGAATGGAAAGTGTAGCTAGAATGAAGCATATTTAATTTTGAGCCCAAGGCCGCAAGATGGAGACGTGAAACACCCGGATCGAACAAAAAACAGGTATTTATCTTTGCTTTTTAAGGATATTTTGGTAAATTTTCGAATATTCCTGCCGTCAAACACAAACAGTTTTCTTACGCGGAACGTGACTGTGGTATGGAGAGTCTCCAACGTTGCAAACACAAACTGCTTGCCAAGGTACTCCAACCAAGAGCAATCCTGAAGCCTGAATCCTGAATGATATATCGATGAAGACTGAAGCCGGATTGATATATCGATGTTGATGAATATATCTAAATAATGAAAACCTTCGCGTACAAAACTTTCGCGTACAAAAGCAACTGTGAAGTATCTAGTACCTAAGTGAAGATACGTGGTTCCATTTCAAGAGCAACTCAAATTTAAATCCGGGATGGAAAATGCCAAAGTTGAAGCCGAAACGATTTACGAACCACGAAGGCATCGTCACTCATCCTCACCATCCTAATTTGTTTACCTAATCGTATTTCTTAAGTTATCACGGCTTGTTGAGCTTGGCGCCTGTGGCTGACGAGAACCGAGCCGTGATTTCTTACTATTGTCATATGTTTATAATTTCGGCCTGATATTTTAACTACTGTTCTGTCTTTAATATTGTCGCTCATTCTGTTATGTCGTTGGATCATTTTAAAGTTGGAATTTATATTATATCACTCATTGCGACAGCACTGTAATAGCTACAATGATGTGGAAGTTGCTGCAAGTGAAATACAAATACAAAAATACAAATAGTGTATAATTATCACCTGTAGAAGTCCATGACGAGCGGGAAGGCCATGGTGAGCCTCTGTCCGAACTCGATGAACTCTTTGTACGTTCTGAACAGGTAGACGGGGTCAGTCATGTTTTCTCGCTGCACGCGCAGGATGTAGACGTAGCACTTTTCTGGCTCGTACCGCTTTTGGTAGCCGTACACGGTAACGGAGCTTATCCGACCGTCCACCGCCTCCCTGCCGGCGAGAGGAGAGAGTCGAGAGATGGGTCAGATGTCGCCCGCAGTTCACAGAGAGATGGGTCAGGTGTCGCCCGCAGCTCACAGGGAGAGGAGAGAGATGGGTCAGATGTCGCCCGCAGCTCACAGGGAGAGGAGAGAGATGGGTCAGATGTCGTCCGCAGCTCACAGGGAGAGAGGAGAGAGATGGGTCAGATGTCGCCCGCAGCTCACAGAGAGAGGAGAGAGATGGGTCAGATGTCGCCCGCAGCTCACAGGGAGAGAGGAGAGAGATGGGTCAGATGTCGGCCGCAGCTCACAGGGAGAGGAGAGAGATGGGTCAGATGTCGCCCGCAGCTCACAGGGAGAGGAGAGAGATGTCGCCCGCAGCTCACAGGGAGAGGAGAGAGATGGGTCAGATGTCGCCTGCAGCTCACAGGGAGAGGAGAGAGATGGGTCAGATGTCGCCCGCAGCTCACAGGGAGAGGAGAGAGATGGGTCAGATGTCGCCCGCAGCTCACAGGGAGAGAGGAGAGATGGGTCAGATGTCGCCCGCAGCTCACAGAGAGAGGAGAGAGATGGGTCAGATGTCGCCCGCAGCTCACAGGGGAGATGGGTCAGATGTCGCCCGCAGCTCACAGGGAGAGGAGAGAGATGGGTCAGCTGTCGCCCGCAGCTCACAGGGAGAGGAGAGAGATGGGTCAGATGTCGCCCGCAGCTCACAGAGAGAGGAGAGAGATGGGTCAGATGTCGCCCGCAGCTCACAGGGGAGATGGGTCAGATGTCGCCCGCAGCTCACAGGGAGAGGAGAGAGATGGGTCAGATGTCGCCCGCAGCTCACAGGGAGAGGAGAGAGATGGGTCAGATGTCGCCCGCAGCTCACAGGGAGAGGAGAGAGATGGGTCAGCAGCTCACAGGGAGAGGAGAGAGATGGGTCAGATGTCGCCCGCAGCTCACAGGGAGAGGAGAGAGATGGGTCAGATGTCGCCCGCAGCTCACAGGGAGAGGAGAGAAATGGGTCAGATGTCGCCCGCAGCTCACAGGGAGAGGAGAGAGATGGGTCAGATGTCGCCCACAGCTCACAGGGAGAGGAGAGAGATGGGTCAGATGTCGCCAGCAGCTCACAGAGAGAGGAGAGAGATGGGTCAGGTGTCGCCTGCAACTCACAGGGAGAGGAGAGAGATGGGTCAGATGTCGCCCGCAGCTCACAGGGAGAGGAGAGAGATGGGTCAGATGTCGCCCGCAGCTCACAGGGAGAGGAGAGAGATGGGTCAGATGTCGCCGGCAGCTCACAGGGAGAGGAGAGAGATGGGTCAGATGTCGCCCGCAGCTCACAGGGAGAGAGGAGAGATGGGTCAGATGTCGCCCGCAGCTCACAGGGAGAGGAGAGAGATGGATCAGATGTCGCCCGCAGCTCACAGGGAGAGGAGAGAGATGGATCAGTCAGTATCCGCATAGAAAGGAAGGACGGCGGATGATTCGGTCATCGCGTCACTGCACAGGATCCGAGCGTAGTGATGGCACGAACACGACACAAAGACGGAGAAACAGAAAATCGCATGGCACGGGTATCAACGCAGGACGGATTTCAGGTACATATTTCAGGCCTCACGCACATGCAACTGGACGCACTTAGCACGCACGCACGCACTTAGCACGCACGCACGCACTTAGCACGCACGCACGCACTTAGCACGCACGCACGCACTTAGCACGCACGCACGCACGCACGCACGCACGCACGCACTTAGCACGCACGCACGCACTTAGCACGCACGCACGCACGCACTTAGCACGCACGCACGCACTTAGCACGCACGCACGCACGCACGCACGCACGCACGCACGCACTTAGCACGCACGCGCACGCGCACGCGCACGCGCACGCGCACGCGCACGCACACGCACACGCACACGCACACGCACACACACGCACACACACACACACACACACACACACACATATATATATATCTCTCTCTCAGCCCGCCCCTCTGCCGTCCTCAGCCGACTGACGTGTATCGTTTGGGCACGAAGCTGAGCAGCTGCTCGTCGTTGTGATCTCCAGTGAACCTCAGCTGTGCCAGACTATGCAGGAAGAAGTTGACCGGCGTGAACCACGACTTGAGGCTCTCCTGAATCATGCGCGCGAACACGGCGGCCGCCTCGTGCTCCACCATGTTGGGCAGCAGCGCCCGCTGGATGTAGTCGATGGCGTCACGCGACACGCCCGGGATACCTGATGACGTCATCTGCGGGGGAGACAGGGAGGTTATGGTGGGAATGGATGGCGTACAGAGCGGAAGATGGCAGCATATTGAGCTGGAAGATTGCGATAAGTAAGAACGGTGATATGCTACATGGTAAAACCTTGTGAAGACACATAATAATATCGAAGAGTTGCCAATCCTGTGGACTTTTTCGAAATCTGGCATGTCTGTTGACACGGTTTTAGCGTCCGACGATATATCAACAAAACATTTTGAGTCCATGAAACGTAATGCATCAGCACTAAACAACATTTCATCACACCACAGCACAGCGTCCCGACCAGCGCTCAGCCCTGTGTGTGTGTGTGGGGGGGGGGGGGGACTGACCAGGGCGAACAGGTTGAGGAAGATGTTGCCGTGTCGGCGCAGGATGTTGAAGCCGTTGCAGCAGAGGTCGACGAACAGCTGGAAGCGCGCCGACGGTTTGTCGCCCCGGTTGATGACATAAGCCATGTCCGAGGTGAGCACGAACGGAGCTCGGTCCCTGGGGGTGGGCGGCAGGGGTAGACGTTAGGAAGATAAGACGCAACAGCACGAACGGAGCTCGGTCCCTGGGGTGGGCGGCAGGGGCAGGCGTTAGAAAGAGAGACGCCACAGCGCGAACGGAGCTCGGTCCCTGGGGGTGGGCGGCAGGGGTAGACGTTAGGAAGATAAGACGCAACAGCATGAACGGAGCTCGGTCCCTGGGGGTGGGCGGCAGGGGCAGGCGTTAGGGAGATAAGACGCAACAGCACGAACGGAGCTCGGTCCCTGGGGGTGGGCGGCAGGGGTAGACGTTAGGAAGATAAGACGCAACAGCGCGAACGGAGCTCGGTCCCTGGGGGTGGGCGGCAGGGGAAGCCGTTAGGGAGATAAGACGCAACAGCACGAACGGAGCTCGGTCCCTGGGGTGGGCGGCAGGGGCAGGCGTTAGGGAGAGACGCCACAGCGCGAACGGAGCTCGGTCCCTGGGGTGGGCGGCAGGGGCAGGCGTTATGGAGAGAGACGCCACAGCGCGAACGGAGCTCGGTCCCTGGGGGTGGGCGGCAGGGGCAGGCGTTAGGGAGATAAGACGCAACAGCACGAACGGAGCTCGGTCCCTGGGGGTGGGCGGCAGGGGTAGACGTTATGGAGAGAGACGCCACAGCGCGAACGGAGCTCGGTCCCTGGGGTGGGCGGCAGGGGCAGGCGTTATGGAGAGAGACGCCACAGCGCGAACGGAGCTCGGTCCCTGGGGTGGGCGGCAGGGGCAGGCGTTAGGGAGATAAGACGCAACAGCACGAACGGAGCTCGGTCCCTGGGGTGGGCGGCAGGGGCAGGCGTTAGGGAGAGAGACGCCACAGCGCGAACGGAGCTCGGTCCCTGGGGTGGGCGGCAGGGGAAGCCGTTAGGGAGATAAGACGCAACAGCACGAACGGAGCTCGGTCCCTGGGGGTGGGCGGCAGGGGCATGCGTTAGGGAGACAGCTGCAACAGCTTCACTAGCATCACAGAAAAGCCAACCATCCGGTGGCGACATATACATCTGCATCGTCAAAATCGATAAAATAACAATACTCATCGGACATATTAATTTCGGCTTCGTAAAATAAAACGCAACATGCAAATTTATTGACATTCCCATGAGGGAAAATATGCCTATAACTGTCTCCATGAATGCGAGCATGAGACGTCTCCCACCCAGCATTACGAAGTCCTGGTTCTAACACTACAACCTTCATAATGCAGTCTGATGCCAGCGAAATGCACTGCCGCCGCTCACCTCTTGAAGGCGCCGAAGCGCTGCGCGTCGCCGAGGAATTTGCCGAAGTCGATGTGGAAGAGGTGTCCGGACGAGCGTAGCATGATGTTGTCGTTGTGCCGGTCACAGATGCCCAGCACGTACGTCGCCACACAGTAGCCGGCACACGACGCTGCGCGCAGACGACGAAAACACGTGTAATAAGCGATGATTTTTTTTTTTTTTTTTTTTTTTTTGGGGGGGGGGGCGCACCGACTACTTATGGTCACTTGCCGCCCATAACGAAGATCATCTCGTCACTATGGTGTGTATACTATAGCCGGTAAAAGACGCTGCGCGCAGTCGAGAAAACACCGTTCCGAAACAGCACGGCCAATTTAACGTCATGTTGTCTTCAAGGGAGATCAGCACAGGGTGACATGAGTCGTCTAGTCTTCGCAACCATCAAGTGAACGCCTGGAAATGTTGCACACTGGTTGCTCTTTTGGGCATCAGAACAACCTGGGGTCCTGCAGTTCATCCATAAACTCTGCATCTACCGAGCACTTAAACCCATCAGCAGTCCGTTCAGCTTGTGCCAGCCTGAAGCCTGCAGGTCTAATACGACCTGCAGCTGCTCCACGACAGCGGCGGCTGGCGGCTGTCTCCTGCGCCTCACCTGTGAAGTTCTGAGTGGCACGTTCGTCTCCATGGCGACTGTCTCCTGCGCCTCACCTGTGAAGTTCTGAGCGGCACGTTCGTCTCCATGACGGCTGTCTCCTGCGCCTCACCTGTGAAGTTCTGAGCGGCACGTTCGTACTCCATGACGGCTGTCTCCTGCGCCTCACCTGTGAAGTTCTGAGTGGCACGTTCGTCTCCATGACGGCTGTCTCCTGCGCCTCACCTGTGAAGTTCTGAGCGGCACGTTCGTACTCCATGGCGACTGTCTCCTGCGCCTCACCTGTGAAGTTCTGAGCGGCACGTTCGTCTCCATGGCGACTGTCTCCTGCGCCTCACCTGTGAAGTTCTGAGCGGCACGTTCGTCTCCATGGCGTCTGTCTCCTGCGCCTCACCTGTGAAGTTCTGAGTGGCACGTTCGTCTCCATGACGGCTGTCTCCTGCGCCTCACCTGTGAAGTTCTGAGCTGCTCGTTCGTACTCCAGCTCGGTGGGGTTGTGCTTGGCCAGCCACTCTGCGATCGTCATGTCTTTGAAGGCGCCCGTCACGCCGTGCTCGCCCTGGATCTTCCGCAGCGTCTCGGCGCTCTGCACCATCTCAATCATGCCTGGCGGACGCACAGGGACCGGGCATGTAAGTGAGGAAGGACGATGTGTGCCACTGGCACATCTTCGCAAACGGCAGACACTCACAACTGAATGCAGTTATGCTTGCGCTTCTCGCAAAAGACAACACTGACAACACAAATCTACTACAAACACTAAAGCATTGCCGCATGTTGCCAGTCGTTTCACTTCGGAGTTCGGTCCCGTCCCGTCCCACCTCACGCCACGCCACGCCACGCCACCCCGCGCCGCGCCACGCCACGCCACACCTCTCCACCCCACCCCTCCCCACCCCACCCCACCCCTCCCCTCCCCTCCCCTCTCCTCCCCACCCCACCCCACCCCACCCCACCCCACCCCTCCCCTCCCCTCCCCTCCCCTCCCCTCCCCTCCCCTCCCCTCCCCTCCCCTCCCCTCCCCTCCCCTCCTCCTCTCCTCTCCTCTCCTCTCCTCTCCTCTCCTCTCCTCTCCTCTCCTCTCCTCTCCTCTCCTCTCCTCTCCTCTCCTCTCCTCTCCTCTCCTCTCCTCTCCTCTCCTCTCCTCTCCTCTCCTCTCTCCTCCCTCCCCTCCCCTCCCCTCCCCTCCCCTCCCCTCCCCTCCCCTCCCCTCCCCTCCCCTCCCCTCCCCTCCCCTCCCCTCCCCTCCCCTCCCCTCCCCTCCCCTGCTCTCTGCTCACCTCTGCAGTGTCCAGTCGGCACGCAGTTGAACGTCACCATCCTGAGGTCGAGGCCCTCCTTCAGCCACAGCTTGTCCATGATGCGGATCATCTGGATGGTCAGCATGTCCTGGCGCAGGTCGTCCCCCACCTTATAGATCACCGGCAGCGGCTCGCCATCGTCCTCTGCGCTGCGGAACTGGACGCGTAGCGGCAGCGTGTTGGATGGGAAGTAGGAGCAGGAGGGGACGTCGATGCCGCACACCTCCAGCGCTGGGTCCAGAGGCAGAGAGGTGGGAGTTCGCTCCAGGGATTCACGGATGAGCTCCAGCGAGCGCATTAGCTCCCGGAGACGCAGCGACTCCTTGGTGGACTTGACGCACTCGGCCGCCTCGTACAGACCCTGGCAAAGGCACAGAGGCCAGTCAGGGTATACGTCCAGGCGGCTTCGTTTGACTCCCAATCTCCTGCCATTTTGCACTGCAAAAATATCCCTATTTACCAGTCCTCCCATCAGCACCATATTGCATGCAGCTGACAGCAGCATCACTGCCACAACCATCATTACCACGACAGCAGCTTCACCATCACCATCAGCGGCCGACCAGCATTACCACGACAGCAGCTTCACCATCACCATCATTACCACGACAGCAGCTTCACCATCACCATCATTACCACGACAGCAGCTTCACCATCACCATCAGCGGCCGACCATCATTACCACGACAGCAGCTTCACCATCACCATCATTACCACGACAGCAGCTTCACCATCACCATCAGCGGCCGACTCACCCTGAGCAGCACCTCCTGGCTGAGGAAGCGTCTGTGCATGTTGCGTCCGCAGGTGGAGCGCAGGGCGCGCTGCAGCACTGTCAGTCGCCGCAGGTAGCGAGCCTCGGTCACCGACGGCTCGCCGCCGTCCGCCGGCAGACACTGGTGCAGCAGCCAGTACAGGTGGTGAGCCACGCGCGGCGACGTTAGCGCCCGCTCGATCACAAACCTGCCGCACAGACAGGGTCAGACGTCAGCGCCCGCTCGATCACAAACCTGCCGCACAGACAGGGTCAGACGTCAGCGCCCGCTCGATCACAAACCTGCCGCACAGACAGGGTCAGACGTCAGCGCCCGCTCGATCACAAACCTGCCGCACAGACAGGGTCAGACGTCAGCGCCCGCTCGATCACAAACCTGCCGCACAGACAGGGTCAGACGTCAGCGCCCGCTCGATCACAAACCTGCCGCACAGACAGGGTCAGACGTCAGCGCCCGCTCGATCACAAACCTGCCGCACAGACAGGGTCAGACGTCAGCGCCCGCTCGATCACAAACCTGCCGCACAGACAGGGTCAGACGTCAGCGCCCGCTCGATCACAAACCTGCCGCACAGACAGGGTCAGACGTCAGCGCCCGCTCGATCACAAACCTGCCGCACAGACAGGGTCAGACGTCAGCGCCCGCTCGATCACAAACCTGCCGCACAGACAGGGTCAGACGTCAGCGCCCGCTCGATCACAAACCTGCCGCACAGACAGGGTCAGACGTCAGCGCCCGCTCGATCACAAACCTGCCGCACAGACAGGGTCAGACATCAGCGCCCGCTCGATGTCAGTTGTCAGTTGTCAGTGTCGTACGTGTCAGATGTAAACACCCTCTCAGTCAGAAACTTGTACCGCAGAACGGCGTCAGATCATAATTATTGGGGCTGTGCGTCCCAGGACTCTTTGTTTTATGAGGTCATTCGGGGACGAGCATTTCAGAAACGAAGCGTGGCGGCGTCGGCTCCTGCCCACTCCCATCCTTGGACCGATAACACCGGACTGAGCGGACGGAGCCTGTCTCACCTGGCCAGTACGGAGCTGTCCCAGGCCTCATGCTTCACGGCCTGCACCAGCTGGGGCAGATAGTCGACCAGCTCGTCACTGGTAATGGACTGGAGCCACCGCACCGCCTGGCCGCGCACCACCACGTCCGGAAAACTGCCGACACGGAGACGTCGCACACAGAGGGTCAGTGGTGGTGGGCTGGCAATGTGGGCACCTTGGGAACACGGCTGGCACGTGGGACCGATACGGCCAGATCAACGGCTCCAATCAGTGATTTCATGATGAGTTCGGCTTCCAGGCGCCGGAACTGACGGTGCTATATGGCACCCATAGCAAGTGATTTCCACGGTGAACCAAAGATAGGTCATCTGGTGGTAACACACTGGATTCAGAGATGGTACCCGGGCGGCAATATCCGCACATGATAATGCCACGGGTCAGAATCAATAGACGGACAATGCTATGCGGCATCAGCAACTGCACGGTATATCTTCCGTTAACACAGTCCAGAGCTAACACACGCCGTAATCCTATCGCCCTGTCAATTGTACAGGGCAGCGTTGCCTTCCTGGTCCCCCCTAGCTCACTGGCATCCCTTGGTCTGAAGTTGGCAATGCTTTCATCCCTTAGTCTGACGCTGGCAATGCTTTCATCCCTTGGTCTGAAGTTGGCAATGCTTTCATCCCTTGGTCTGAAGCTGCCAATGCTTTAACTTGGACAGCAGTAGCCACAGCACCAGGCGAGCCGACTTGTTCACCCTGCCGTATATTCGTACGGAGGCAGGTAGACGGCGCCTATGCTATCACGGCGTGTCACTGATGAACGGCATGCGTGGTGAGCCTGACATACCGTCTTTTCGGGGTGAAGTAAAGCGATTGGCCATGTCACTTTAGGCATGTATACATGCGACTTAGTGTATGTGTGTGAACGCGTGTGTGTGGTGTGAGTATGTGGGCCACTTTACCCCTTGTTTTACCTCTTTAACGTGAATGAGTGAAAAGCCAACTTCAATGTGGACCTCATTTGAATGCATCTGTTCCGTTCTGTTCTGAAGTACCGTCGCTCACCTGTTATATAACGTTCGCAGTTGAGGCACCCGGGACCCCAGATTATGATATCGGGGTCGTTCTCCTCACCTGGGCAGGAGGAGCTGAATGGCGTCGACGGGCGGCAGGGCACCCCAGTCGGCCACCATGGAGTGCAGGTCCGGCAGACAGGCCCACTCCCAGCTGTGGGCGGCCAGCAGCACGCGCGGCAGCGCCGCCGGCTCGTCGTACATGTAGTGCCGCCGGTCCCACAGAATCTCTCGCCGGTCGGCCGGCACCCTGCCGAGGCAGAGCGCTCACATAAACACGACGCCAGCCGGCACCCTGCCGAGGCAGAGCGCTCAGATAAACACGACGCCAGCCGGCACCCTGCCGAGGCAGAACGCTCAGATAAACACGACGCCAGCCGGCACCCTGCCGAGGCAGAGCGCTCAGATAAACACGACGCCAGCCGGCACCCTGCCGAGGCAGAGCGCTCACATAAACACGACGCCAGCCGGCACCCTGCCGAGGCAGAACGCTCAGATAAACACGACGCCAGCCGGCACCCTGCCGAGGCAGAACGCTCACATAAACACGACGCCAGCCGGCACCCTGCCGAGGCAGAGCGCTCAGATAAACACGACGCCAGCCGTAAACACGACGCCAGCCGGCACCCTGCCGAGGCAGAACGCTCAGATAAACACGACGCCAGCCGGCACCCTGCCAAGGCAGAACGCTCACATAAACACGACGCCAGCCGGCATCCTGCCGAGGCAGAACGCTCAGATAAACACGACGCCAGCCGGCACCCTGCCGAGGCAGAACGCTCACATAAACACGACGCCAGCCGGCACCCTGCCGAGGCAGAGCGCTCACATAAACACGACGCCAAACACTCAAAAGATGGCGTGCACTCCGCTCAATTGACCATACCATGGGAAATGATACGTCTGAGCATCAGGGCTCAAATGTAACACACAAGAAAACTATGTGTGTTCCACGAAATAAATATCAAGCATCTGAGGTCAATCAAGCCAAGTGATTGAGGAGCTCTACATTTCAGAAGGGCAGAGCGGCCCGTCACACCCTGTTGTTGTTATTGGGGTTTTGACAACAGTCCTACGCCGTCAAGGACGCTCATCCTGATCCAAGTGACGGCTAGACCACTCCTGATATAAGGAATTCGTCGGGAATCGACCGCGACCACTGACAAAGCAAGCTGCGATCATACCACCACGTCTTGCCGCGCGTTACTCACTGTGTGAAGAGGTCCGTCTCCAGTGTATCCAACAGCAGCGTCTGCGTGTTCTCATCGAGCGAGGTGAACTCCTTCCGGGAGCTGGTGGGCACGTTCTCCACCGGAGGAAAGCGGACATGGGCCCGCGAACACATCGACGGCAGGTCAACCGCTGTAGGGAGGTCAGGTCAGGTCAGGTCAGGTCAGGTCAACACGTTCTCCACCGGAGGGAAGCGGACATGGGCCCGCGAACATATCGACGGCAGGTCCACCGCTTTAGGGGAGGTCAGGTCAGGCAAGGTCACGGCAGGTCAGGTCAGCCAAGGTCAGGTCAGGTCAGGTCAGGTCAACACGTTCTCCACCGGAGGAAAGCGGACACGAGCCCGCCAACACATCGACGGCAGGTCTACCGCTGTAGGGGAGGTAAGGTCAAGTCAAGTCAGGTCAGGTCAGGTCAGGTCGGGTCGGGTCAGGTCAGGTCAGGTCGGGTCAGGTCAGGTCAGGTCAGGTCGGGTCAGGTGAGGTCAGGTGAGGTCAGGCGAGGTCAGGTGAGGTCAGGTCAGGTGAGGTCAGGTCACGGCAGGTCAGGTCAGGTCAAATAGGGTCAGGTCAGGTCACGCCAGGTCAGGTCAACACGTCGTTCTCCACCGGAGGGAAGCGGACCACGGGCCCGCGAACACATCGCGGCAGGTCCACCGCTGTAGGGCAAGTCCAAGTTTTCAGCACTCAGATTTTCGGTCAGGTTTTCAGGTTTCACAACAGATTGTAGCACTTCTAAGCTATGTCGGTCCCCCTTATGACGCGACAGTATAGTTCACTAGTCACCAGCTCACTACTCTCTGATCCAAACAGTGGTGAGCCGTTTGCCTGTCATTGTCCATTTATCTAACCAACTTGGACCCGCTGACTGATCAGCACGGCGGCTCATGACAATGACTTCCTGTATTTGTACAGCTGCTGGGGAGGCTACTCCCATTAGTCGACAACCCTGTACGTAAAGGCCAACTTTCCAGCCCTGGTGGTTCCAGCCTAGTTGGCTGGTAGGTAAAGGCCAACTCCCAGCCCCCTGTAGGTAAAGCCAACTCCCAGCCCCTTAGGTAAAGGCCAACTTCCAGCCCCTGTAGGTAAAGGCCAACTCCCAGCCCCCTGTAGGTAAAGGCCAACTCCAGCCCCCTGGCGGCGCCCTGTAGGTAAAGGCCAACTCCCAGCCCCCTGACGGCGCCCTGTAGGTAAAGACAACTCCCAGCCCCCTGGCGGGCCGCGGTGGCGTCCTACTCACTGATGGCGATGCACTTGTCAGCGCTGGGGTGTGCCGGCGAACGGCGCCGGTCCCAGGTCCTTCATCGCCTCCGGCGGCCACAGCGGCAGCACGAAGCCGCCCTCGGCCAGGATCCTGACCGACACAAAGCAGACAGGTAAGACGGATGACATTTGCCTTGGATTCAGAGCGACATATCACTGGGGTCACATATCTCCACGAGACATCTCTGTACGATACGCACGCAATACTTAAACAAGCAGGTTTAAATTTAGTATCACCACCACGCTTATAAAAGAGGCAATCATGCTGTTATACATAACAAAGGAAAACAATAGATAGCACGGTCTTTACCAGCAGCCGGAACAAATACGACCTGAGAGAACACATGTACAAAACTGAACAATTGCATCTCAGCAGTAAACAGAGACCACCAGCCACTGACCCCTCACAGTTGAGCCCCCTCCCCCCCCCCCCCTTGACTGACCCCTCAAAGTCGAACATCTGCAGTGCTGCCCATCCGACCTCCTCCTGCCTGAGTCGGACCGGGTCCTTGGCGTCAGCGGGCTGCTCCGGCATCAGCCCGCTAACGGTCAGCACCAGCCGAGCCTCCCGCGGCAGACAGCACAGCGCCACGTCTGTAAACTCCAGCCTGGGGGCGGGAGGTAGAGGGGGGGGGGGACAGGAACGGTCAGCACCAGCCGAGCCTCCCTCGGCAGGCAGCACAGCGCCACGTCCGTAAACTCCAGCCTGGGGGCGGGAGGTAGAGGGGGGGGGGAGGTTAGCACTCGGAAGGGGTCAAAATGCGAGCAACGGCTTACCTAGCGATGAGTTTCAGGGAATGACCCCGCACATGATAGTCACATCATATACCGATACAACGTAGATGACCACCATTTTAACTGATATTGTGAATTTCACCACTCACTCAACAGGGTTCAATACGCACATAACACTTCGTATTCAGAACTTTAAGCACTAAGCAGCAAGTATCCCACCTACTGAGCCCAACACCTACTGAAGGACCCAAACGACAGGCACCTGATGTGATGAAGCGCTGGCACTGACCAGGCGTTGAAGCTGCACCACTTGAACAGCTGTTTGGTGGGGTAGACGGGCGCGGTGGCCACCACCTGGGAGACGGCCCGCGAGCCGTGGTACAGCTGGGCGGTCACCAGGTACTGCTCGTACCGACTGTCCGGCCGCAGACGGTGCAGACCCGAGACGCGAAACAGGACAGTGTCGAGAACCTCCGTCAGTGGCCGCTCCTCTGTATCGGGGGGGGGGGGGGGGGGGGGGGTCAGATGAGTCAGATCGAGTCAAGCAAAAACAATATTCAGGTGAAGTACGTCAGAAGAGAGTCAGAACTCAGGTCGCCAGATGCAGTCAGGCTGGATCAGTCGGGCACAGACGGTGAAAGATACAAATATGAAGCACACAATATTTTCCTCCACTTAAGAATCGCCCTCGACCCGCCCCAGAGATTCGGGCCATCAGACGGTTCAGTAGCTATCACTCTCGACCCGCCCCGCACCTGACCGACACTGCCTCCGCACCCGCCCCGCACCTGACCGACACTGCCTCCGCACCGGCCCGCACCTGACCGACACTGCCTCCGCACCCGCCCCGCACCTGACCGACACTGCCTCCGCACCCGCCCCGCACCTGACCGACACTGCCTCCGCACCCGCCCCGCACCTGACCGACACTGCCTCCACACCCGCCCCGCACCTGACCGACACTGCCTCCGCACCCGCCCCGCACCTGACCGACACTGCCTCCGCACCCGCCCCGCCGGCAGACGACAGGCGACAGACGACAGGCGACAGACGACAGGCGACAGACGACAGACGACAGACGACAGACGACAGACGACAGACGACAGACGACAGACGACAGACGACAGACGACATACGACATACGACAGACGACAGACGACAGACGACATACGACATACGACATACGACATACGACAGACGACAGACGACAGACGACAGACGACAGACGACAGACGACAGACGACAGACGACAGACGACAGACGACAGACGACAGACGACAGACGACAGACGACAGACGACAGACGACAGACGACAGACGACAGACGAGACGACAGACGAGACGACAGACGAGACGACAGACGAGACGACAGACGAGACGACAGACGAGACACAGACGAGACGACAGACGAGACGACAGACGAGACGACAGACGAGACGACAGACGAGACGACAGACGAGACGACAGACGAGACGACAGACGAGACGACAGACGAGACGACAGACGAGACGACAGACGAGACGACAGACGAGACGACAGACGAGACGACAGACGAGACGACAGACGAGACGACAGACGAGACGACAGACGAGACGACAGACGAGACGACAGACGAGACGACAGACGAGACGACAGACGAGACGACAGACGAGACGACAGACGAGACGACAGACGAGACGACAGACGAGACGACAGACGAGACGACAGACGAGACGACAGACGAGACGACAGACGAGACGACAGACGAGACGACAGACGAGACGACAGACGAGACGACAGACGAGACGACAGACGAGACGACAGACGAGACGACAGACGAGACGACAGACGAGACGACAGACGAGACGACAGACGAGACGACAGACGAGACGACAGACGAGACGACAGACGAGACGACAGACGAGACGACAGACGAGACGACAGACGAGACGACAGACGAGACGACAGACGAGACGACAGACGAGACGACAGACGAGACGACAGACGAGACGACAGACGAGACGACAGACGAGACGACAGACGAGACGACAGACGAGACGACAGACGAGACGACAGACGAGACGACAGACGAGACGACAGACGAGACGACAGACGAGACGACAGACGAGACGACAGACGAGACGACAGACGAGACGACAGACGAGACGACAGACGAGACGACAGACGAGACGACAGACGAGACGACAGACGAGACGACAGACGAGACGACAGACGAGACGACAGACGAGACGACAGACGAGACGACAGACGAGACGACATACGAGACGACAGACGAGACGACAGACGAGACGACAGACGAGACGACAGACGAGACGACAGACGAGACGACAGACGAGACGACAGACGAGACGACAGACGAGACGACAGACGAGACGACAGACGAGACGACAGACGAGACGACAGACGCGACGACAGACGAAACGACAGACAAGACGACAGACGAGACGACAGACGAGACGACAGACGAGACGACAGACGAGACGACAGACGAGACGACAGACGAGACGACAGACGAGACGACAGACGAGACGACAGACAAGACGACAGACGAGACGACAGACGAGACGACAGACGAGACGACAGACGAGACGACAGACGAGACGACAGACGAGACGACAGACGAGACGACAGACGAGACGACAGACGAGACGACAGACGAGACGACAGACGAGACGACAGACGAGACGACAGACGAGACGACAGACGAGACGACAGACGAGACGACAGACGAGACGACAGACGAGACGACAGACGAGACGACAGACGAGACGACAGACGAGACGACAGACGAGACGACAGACGAGACGACAGACGACAGACGACAGACGACAGACGACAGACGACAGACGACAGATGACATACGCTGACCGATGTCTGTGCTGGTCTGCACCACGGAGAAGTCTGTACCGAGCTGACCGATGTCTGTGTTGGTCTGCACCACGGAGAAGTCTGTACCGAGCTGACCGATGTCTGTGTTGGTCTGCACCACGGAGAAGTCTGTACCGAGCTGACCGATGTCTGTGTTGGTCTGCACCACGGATAAGTCTGTACCGAGCTGACCGATGTCTGTGTTGGTCTGCACCACGGATAAGTCTGTACCGAGCTGACCGATGTCTGTGTTGGTCTGCACCACGGAGAAGTCTGTGCGGAACTGACCGATGTCTGTGTTGGTCTGCACCACGGAGAAGTCTGTCCCAAGCTGACCGATGTCTGTGTTGGTCTGCACCACGGAGAAGTCTGTACCGAGCTGACCGATGTCTGTGTTGGTCTGCACCACGGATAAGTTTGTACCGAGCTGACCGATGTCTGTGTTGGTCTGCACCACGGAGAAGTCTGTCCGGAACTGACCGATGTCTGTGTTGGTCTGCACCACAGAGAAGTCTGTCCGGAACGCCTGGCAGTACATGATGAGCAGCAGCTTGACGGCGTCCTGCACCAGCCCCAGCTGACTGGAGAGCTTCAGCCGCAGGTCGGCACGCTCAGACACCTGGGGAACACATGGTACCAAGGTACCCGGATGTATTCAAACACAACGATAAACTACGGTTCTTTAGTTACGGGGATACATGTATGAATCACAGTATAGCGTTGTGCAAGGACATCGGCAAGGTTTGTACTGGTAAGCCTCCGTAAAGTGTTAGTCTACAACCACTGACACAAAACAAAAATCAGACTGCGGGTAACTGTGCTTGGCAAACAAAGAGCCATCGCATTCGAAGGGGCGATGTGATTTGAAACGAGGCCGTTACGCGATGCGTACAACCTCTGCCGATGACTCGAAAGACTCCAAATTAGAGGGAACAGTTCACCTTTAACATGGGGTTTTGGACTGAGATAGCAGATTTGTAGAGCAGATCTAAAAATGGTTTGTGGTGAAAGAATTACCTCTCTACGTTAAGTAATTTCGACACAGGACTAGTGGGCCCGATTTCAATCCCGCTGTTCCGGGCCACGATCGGGGAATGAACGCTCGCCGCCGCGCCGCCGGAGGCAGGTACACTCTCTGGCACGTAGTATCTGGTCACGACGCCTAGTTAATATCCGCTCAGCCGCCCGGGCGGCCCCTTGTCAGAGACTGTACTTGTTGTCGGGCGGAGCGGGGCGGAGCCAGAACGCCAGCTGCTATCGTACGATTTCTCGTGAAATAGAAAGAGAAACTTACTTCTTTCTCCACATATATCCATCAGTTGTCCAAACCAAAGTCATATTCATAGTTTTGAGCTCAAGATGCACCTAATGGTTGAACTTTCAAGGTGACCTATTCCCTTTAACGGTAGCATCTAATACCAGTAAGACGCCGAAGTTGGCGATGAACAAGCAAGCGCGAAGAAAATGTATGGTGAATTTCAACTCCATCGGGCAAGTAGTTTCTGAGATACAAAAAGGGTGCGCAAGTGCGCACGTGCAGAAGCACCCCACCCCTGACTCGTGGGAAAGTGGCGGCTGAGAGGTCCCTAGCCACGCACAAAATTTGAACACAATCGGCTCAGCCGTTCCTGCGATATAGTATAAGGGTGTGCACGTGCGCACGTGCAGAGGCACCCCGCCAATAACTTGTGGGAAAGTGGCGGCTGAGGGGTCCCTAACCAAACACCAAATTTGCACACAATCGGCTCAGCCATTGCGGAGTTTTTGCGAGAAAACACCTTCCAACACCCCTCACGCGGCACGCGCCAAGCGCAGTGGTAGTCACCCACGCGAGTCGGCACTGGTCTCAAACAGCGAGTCACCCACGCGAGTCGGCACTGGTCTCAAACAGGGTAGGTTGGATGGGACTGTTCAGCAAAGAAGCCCGCTTGTCAATCGGACATACGGTTGCAGAGATATTAGCTTGTCAAAAACGTCGCCACGGGTCGGGCCGGGCCGGGCCGCTCATATTCAGATTTTTCCCATATACCACGGAAAGACGAGCTTCGCGCTCGCTCGTAACCAATGCACGGTGGTATACGCCTGGCCGAGTCGGTAATTACGACCGAGCGCGAAGCCCGGCCCGACCCGTGGCGACGCTTTTGAGAAGCTCATATATCTGCAACCACACGTCCGATTGACAAGCTGACTTCTTTGCTGAGCAGCTCCATCCAACCTACCCTGTTTGAAACCGGTGCCGACTCATGTGGGTGACTACCACTGCGCGTGGCGTGTGCCGCATGAGGGGTGTTGAAAAGTGTTTTCTCGCAACAACTCTGCAACGGCTGAGCCGATTGTGTGCAAATTTGGTGAGTGGTTAGGGACCCCTCAGCCACCAATTTTCCACAAGTCAGGGGTGGGGTGCCTATGCACGTGCGCACGTGCACACCCCTATGTTATATATCAGGAACGGCTGAACCGATTGCGTTCTAATTTGGTGTGCGGTTAGGGACCTCTCAGCCGTTGCCTTTCCACATGTCAGGGGTGGAGTGTCTCTGCACGTGCGCACGTGCACACCCCTCTTCTGTATCTCAGGAACGGCTGAGCCGATTGTGTTCAAATTTAGTGTGTGGTTAGGGACCTCTCAGCCGCCAGTTTCCCACAAGTCAGGGATGGGGTGCCTCTGCATGTGCGCACGTGCACACCCCTATTCTATATCTCAGGAACGGCTGAGCCTATTGTGTTCAAATTTGGTGTGTGGTTAGGGACCCCTCCGCCGCCGCCTATCCACAAGTCATGGGTGGGGTGCCTCTGCACGTGCGCACCCTTTTTTGTATCTCAGGAACTACTTGCCCGATCGGGTTGAAATTCACGATACATTTATTTCGCGCTCGCTCGTTCATCGCCAACTACGGCGCCTTACTGGTATATAATACTGCATGAGGCCGGTGTAAATACATTTTCAAGACCGATGTGCTTTCTTGATTTTTGAACGAGGCCGAAGGCCGAGGTATAAAATTCAAGAAAGCACAGAGGTCTTGAAAATTTATGCCGGCCGAGTGCGGTATGATTTTTACCATATGCCGCGTACGTCATTCAATGTCTTTTATCATATATTTTCAAATCATGACTAAGTCCTTACCAGGGAGGGAAATATAAAATTTGTATTTAGGCTTTGACTTCGATGAAATTGAAGAAGCCTTGGAAGCGACGTCGCCCAAAGCTTTCAAAATACCAGTCGGGTTTTTATCACACACACTGTTTTCACGCGCTCTGGTAAAATAAATTTGTCCTGGGGCATTTTTCTTTTGCCGCGTTATACCACACCTCTCGGGCCAATGTATTTTGATATTCCCGGCGTATGGTAAAATGAAACCAATGCACGATGGTATACGTCTGACTGGAGTCGGTAAAACGAAAACGCCGCCCCCGGGTGGACTCGAACCACCAACCTTTCGGTTAACAGCCGAACGCGCTAACCAATTGCGCCACGGAGGCCGGTGAGAAATACCGCTTGGAAAACGAAGAGCCATCGCATTGGAAGGGGCCATGTGATTTGAAATAAGGCCGCGATGCGTTCAACCTCTACCAATGACTCGGAAGACTCCAAATTGCAAATGCAACCTCCCCTTAAAATCAAATATCTCAAATGAAATTGAAAACAGTTAAAAGTTAAAGGTAGCATCTCATGGTGGGGTCAAACGGGCATTAGGGTCAATAATTTAGTTACTCTCATTGCACATAGATGGCGCTGAAAGCTAGCTCGCCAACAGATGGCAGTAGTTGACAAAGTTCAATTAAAATTAATTAAATGATTGGTGTATGCATTACCTTATCATTTTTGAATTGTATTGTATGTTATACATATACCTATGTAAAATAATTAAATATCTAAAAAAATAAAAAATAAAAAAAAATCAGATGACCTCGGATGACCTCGGAAGGGCCATGGTGTCAGCTGGTGGTTTGCATTGCTATAGGCTGTTGGTGTTGGTGCACCAACAAATATGAAATTGCCGTTGAAATTTTTCACCTTTATGACGCACGGGCCCGACATGGTTCCGGAAATTCCATCATCGGGCATTGACCTGACATGACCCCAGGTTCCCCTTGGTGTCAACATATGTCAAACTGTTCCATCTGAGGGTATAGCAAGTTTGAAGGAAATTCTCGCTGCCGTTCGGACATTATTTGCGAAAACGTCAATCGGCCGACACGAGACTTGATATTGCAAATATGGTAGTTGACCCGGGTTGCAAATGGCGGGCTGAGTTTCTGCAGCTGCTTTCCCATTTGACTTGTGATGTCCACGAATGGTCACCAATGCACCAAGATGCTAGTTTGTTTTATAAGTTCATCTGATTTGCTGATCTTGCAGGTTCAGTGACAAGATATCTAGAAACTTGCCTGAAAACTGGGCGCGATCAGTTTCTTCCCAGTTGGAAGTGCCCTGCTTACATTGCAAGTGGCGGGCACCGTTTTCATGACACATGAACAGTTTTGGTATTGGAGGACACAAATGATGAAGCTATGTCATACTGGTGCTAGTTTTCTTATATCTGATATACTTGTTAATGTTTGTCCGCCCCTGTAGCTCAGTTGGGAGACCGCTGGACTTCTGACCTCACCCGGTAGTGGCAGCCCGGGTTCGAGTCGCTTCGGCGCTGGCTATTTGCCCCCAACTGAGATGGCCTGTGGTCGGTGGCAGCGGTCGAACTTTCAAGGTCAGGTGACGTCAGAGGGCGGGGCGGACCGTGTCCAGGTATGTCGGGTCGGGCACGTAAAACTTTCGCTTCTAAATTCTGCCGGACGCCAGGAATTGCTTGCTCGGGTGGTGGGGTCAGGGGCTGCGCAACAAGCTATGCTTAGCGCGGGGCCTGACCTCGGAAATGCATCCATTCAAATGCCCGTTTGCCCCCTCCATGTAATACCAATGCACGGTGGTATACGACTGACCGAGCCGGTAAAACGAAAACGCTACTCCCGCCCCCGGGTGGACTCGAACCACCAACCTTTCGGTTAACAGCCGAACGCGCTAACCAATTGCGCCACGGAGGCCGGTGGCACCGACGCGACTTTTGCGCCGTCCGACTCACCGGCTCCTCTGTGATACGTTGGCATGTGACGGCCAAGTCGTCGAGTGCTTGAGCGATCTCCAGCGTCTGCAGGTGACCGAGCAGGGTACAGACCGCCTTCACTGCCTGACTGAGTCGGTCCGGCCTGACAGTAGCCGGACTGGAGTCCTCAGCCGACCGGCGCACCTGGTCACACTCTCGCTCCACACACTCTGAAATAGACGATCAACTCCAATTAGCCAGCGTGCAAAACGTGGCGGCAAGTTTCGACCAGATCCCGTCGGGGCAGGGTTGGCACCATGTACCAACACATCAAAATTTGGGCAGCTCCTGCAAAAATTGGGGCAGCTTTTAAAATTTTGGGGCAGCATTTGAAATTTTGGGGCAGCTTTTGGAATTTTGGGGCAGCTTTTGACATTTTGGGGCAGCAGTAACAATTAACCGATTCACATTTGGAGTTCGCCACAGCCCCAGATAAAACGCGATTGTGAAGACGACCCCCCCCCCCCCCCCCGTCAACAGTATTTATCTGAAAAGTGAATTTAACTGGATAAAACGCGATTGTGAAGACGACCAACCGACCGACCCCGACCCCCCCGACCCGACCCCGACCCCGACCCCCGACCTCGACCTCGACCTCGACCCCGACCCCCGACCCCGACCCCGACCCCGACCCCGACCCCGACCCCGACCCCGACCCCGACCCCGACCCCCGACCCCTGACCCCCCGACCCCGACCCCCGACCCCCGACCCCCCCGACCCCCCCGACCCCCCGACCCCGACCCCCCCCCCCCCCACCCCCACCCCACCCACCCCCGGTCAACAGTATTTGCTGACCAAGGAGCGAAATTCGATCCGGAAAATCCTGCCCTAAATGGGGCAGAATTTGGGCTGCCCTAAATATCTCTTCGATGTTCCTGCCGCGTTTTGCATACCGGCTCCAATAAACACACACACACACACAAACGCCATAACACTCTACATTTGCCTGTGCATTGTGCCTGTGTTGTGAAGCACACAACACAGGCACAATGTAACACCGGAGAAACACAGGCAATCGACACAGACCCAGACTGCTTACCGAGGGCAATCGACACAGACCCAGATTGCTTACTGAGGGCAATCGACACAGACCCAGATTGCTTACCGAGGGCAATCGACACAGACCCAGATTGCTTACCGAGGGCAATCGCCACCGACCCAGATTGCTTACCGAGGGCAATCGACACAGACCCAGATTGCTTACTGAGGGCAATCGACACAGACCCAGATTGCTTACTCGAGGGCAATCGACACAGACCCAGATTGCTTACCGAGGGCAATCGACACAGACCCAGATTGCTTACCGAGGGCAATCGACACAGACCCAGATTGCTTACTGAGGGCAATCGACACAGACCCAGATTGCTTACCGAGGGCAATCGACACAGACCCAGATTGCTTACCGAGGCAAATCGCCACCGACCCAGATTGCTTACCGAGGGCAATCGCCACCGACCCAGATTGCTTACCGAGGGCAATCGACCAGACCCAGATTGCTTACCGAGGGCAATCGACACGACCCAGACTGCTTACCGAGGGCAATCGACACAGACCCAGATTGCTTACCGAGGGCAATCGACACCGACCCAGATTGCTTACCGAGGGCATCGCCACCAGACCCAGGACTGCTTACCGAGGGGCAATCGCCACAGACCCAGACTGCTTACCGAGGGCAATCGACACAGACCCAGACTGCTTACCGAGGGCAATCGACACAGACCAGGACTGCTTACCGAGGGCAATCGACACAGACCCAGACTGCTTACCGAGGGCAATCGACACCGACCCAGATTGCTTACCGAGGGCAATCGACACCGACCCAGATTGCTTACCGAGGGCAATCGACACAGACCCAGACTGCTTACCGAGGGCAATCGCCACAGACCCAGATTGCTTACCGAGGGCAATCGACACAGACCCAGATTGCTTACCGAGGGCAATCGCCACAGAGCCAGATTGCTTACCGAGCAGTATACGCAGCTGGTCGTATGTGACCGGGTCGAGTGTGGAAGGCGGCACCAGATCCTCCGGTCGCAGGTCACTGTCGGAGATGTCGTCCTGCCGCTGTGAACCAGGCCAACAGGTAATATTGGGTGTTTGCGTGATAGCCAAAGCGCATTCCTGGGCCGCAAAGTTCTTTCCACAAAATCAAGGAAGAATAGCGGTCGAACGCCCTGGGGAGGCAAAGGTGGATCCAGAACAGATGGGTTGGGGGGGGGGGGGGGGGCGAATCCTAAAAAGTCGCACAATTCTGAAAACTCATCTGGTTTCACTTGCTTATGCATTGGTGACTGATTTAAAACAAACTTTCCTTAGTAAAAGTTGCTTAGATTATCTTCTATACCAGGAAATGTGTCCATTTTGAGCCGATTTCAGGCGGTATGGGAGGGGGCATGGTCATTTGGATTTGGGCCTTGCCCCCCCCCCCCCCCCCCCTGGATCCGCCCATATGCGAAGGTCACCCTCATTACCAAGTACCAACCCCTACCTTCCACCCCTACCTCCGCCCGCCCTCCCACACGCACCGTCCTCTGTAAGGGCAGTGTGAGCTGCTCGGTTTCGATCAGCGTCAGTCTGACGTCCTCTTCGTACTTGATGCAGCGCTGCACGTACTGGTAGTCGTGCAGCGCGCTCTCGGCCGTCAGGTACTCGGCCGCGCCGCACACGCGCAGCACGTAGTCGGCAGAGTCGCTCGAGTCGAGCCCCGCCTCCAGCGCACATACCGCCTGCATGATCACCAGGTCCACCGTGCTGGAGACTGCCGGCAGGTTCAGACAACACGTCAGGTTTGGAACACATGACAGCAGGACTTGATCGTCACACCGGGACCACGCCGGCTCACAAACCCTGTATCAGATGTTGCACTAACAAATACCTCGCATTAGCACAACTGAATGACGGCATACGATGAGTCATGATACCGACGCCGACGTAATGTTATTAAATATCACAACAACAAAAAAGACAAAAAAACAAGCAAAGAAATGAAAAGAAAACATTTTAATCGCTTGAACGAGAATAAAATGACGATGGGTGTGCACTGAATTGGCCTTGACAACAAGGGCGTGTTCTTTCCCGGCACATTCACCTGATGCCGGTAAAAAATAATACACGATTTTGATGAATAATGACTAGCATATGTATTAACAACAACCCAGTGACAAATAATATTTTCTGACAATGTTCAAATAAAACGGCGACATCCTTCAGTAAAATGTGAATGCCCTGTGACCTGTGAACTGTGAACACCTGTACCGCAAGCACACATCTGTTGCGGCAACAGCAGCTGTCGCAGCAGTAATCTCCACGGCAGGCTCAGTGCGCGTTTGTTCGTGTGTGCGCGTGTGCGCGTGTGCGCGTGCGCGCGTGCGCGCGCGTGCGTGCGTGCGTGCGCGGGTGCGCGGTGTGCGCGGGTGCGCGGGTGCGCGGGTGCGCGGGTGCGCGGGTGCGCGGGTGCGCGGGTGCGCGGGTGCGCGGGTGCGCGGGTGTGTGCGTGTGCGTGTGCGTGTGCGTGCGTGTGCGTGCGTGTGCGTGCGTGTGCGTGCGTGTGCGTGCGTGTGCGTGCGTGTGCGTGTGTGTGTGTGCGTGTGTGTGTGTGTGTGTGTGTGTGTGTGTGTGTGTGTGTGTGTGTGTGTGTGTGTGTGTGTGTGTGTGTGTGTGTGTGTGTGTGTGTGTGTGTGTGTGTGTGTGTGTGTGTGTGTGTGTGTGTGTGTGTGTGTGTGTGTGTGTGTGTGTGTGTGTGTGTGTGTGTGTGTGTGTGTGTGTGTGTGTGTGTGTGTGTGTGTGTGTGTGTGTGTGTGTGTGTGTGTGTGTGTGTGTGTGTGTGTGTGTGTGTGTGTGTGTGTGTGTGTGTGTGTGTGTGTGTGTGTGTGTGTTCGTGTATGTATGTGTATGCGCGTGCCACGCGCGAACGTTACTGACTATCGCAGGTAAAGCAGACGGGCGAGGCGCGTGACCGGTGGTATATCATCATCTTGACAGTGGCGTCCAGCCTCTGACTGGTCTCTATGGTGGCGCTGGTGATCAGACCCGGGTTTGTAGCCCGGTCGTCCGCGGGGTAAGAACCTGCGGAACACACACAACAGCAAGTGTGGGCACCGCCAAACCATGACACCGGCAACTGGGAACAGACAGGCCTGCTGGGGCAACCAATAAAACTATCCACTACAACTTGTACATTTTAGTAAACATTACTCCCAATTTCTTTCTAAAAATGTTCTTTGTTGGTGCAGAAACGAAATGTTTTGTATTTTTCCTCATGGAGTCATGCGCAAAGTTCCACTTTTCCTCTCCACAGCTGCAGGACACCTGCCACATGCTCGTGGCCAACTGCCTTGTACGTTCCCCCCAGCGGCCGACGCATTCGACTCGGACCAGGCCGGTGTACCCACCTCTCAGTTCCTTGATCATATCACAGAATGCAACAATGTCACTATCACAGGAAAGACCGCTCGTTTGTCGCACTTGGATGACGGTCGCCGCCGATATGATGCTATCCGACGACCGTTGCCGTTGCTGCAACACACAACACAACATTGACACCATTTGCAAACAAAGGCCATAATTATTATGAGGCGAACCACACGCAATCACAACTCGAGGAGCACTGAATGTTAATGGTTTAAGAGGAATTTAGATGCACCGGTTGATCCCAATAGCCATACACTATAAGGAGACAATGCCTTCTGTACAACTGCTGCCAGAATAATATTGACTTTCAAATGGCCCACACACCGACTACGAATTGTACTGATAACATTGACTTACAAACACCCGCACCCCCTAATCAACAAACCGATCTTTCTGCTACCCCTCGTTCTCCACCTATCCGATGTGCACCCAGTCCCTGCCAAACGGTTAAAAACAGCACTGGTGTTTCAAGTGCCTTCTTATGCAGTCTTCGTAAGACTATGTCTTGGATCCCCTTTCCCGGCCTTCCTAAACAAAATGTAAGTCCCCCACATGTGAGCTGAGACATGTGAGACACATGTGAGACACATGTGAGCCCGATAGAATACTCTAAACATTACCTCACTATCACGATACCAACCTCCACCCAACGCTCCACCCCGCCCCCGCCTGACCTTGTACGCCTGTATGCGGCTGGCCGGCAGGTCCACGGGCCGCCCGGCCGGTCGCTCAGGAGTCATGGGCCCGGCGCGCTGCTGGCGAGGCGGCAGCGGCGGCGGCTCGCCATCACTTTCATCGGTCCCAGTCGGCGGCCGCGGCGCCAGCGGCTCGTACAGCGACTCCGCCTGTCCCGTCCGACCGTACATGTACTGAAACGGGTCCGATTGTTCGTAGTAGCTGGTGGCCGCGTCCTCGTCTACCGCCGTGCACGCCTTGATGGCCAGCAGCTCGCGAACCTCGTCTGAAAGCTCGGCGTCCTCCGCCCCGCCGGTCGCGCCGGCCGTCTCCGGCTCGGGCGGCGCTGAGAGAGGGTCGAACACCTCCAGTACAGAGCGGCGCACAGAGGCGTGGTCCGGCGCCGGCTGACCGAGGTCGATCAGGTTGCCGTTGGAGCACGGCGGCTTGCGCAGAATAGCTCGCAGCGACTCGAGGTTTGTGTCTGCGGTGGTGGTGCCGGGTGTGCCTGCCGGACTGGCTGACGGAGGAGCCGCTGGAAACGTCAGCGACAGGGGCCGCCCCGCCGCCGCCGCCCCGGCCGGCGGGAATCCTCCTCCGTTGAGCAGCGGCACGGACGGCAGCGCTGGCGGCGGAGCCTCGTTGAGCGGGTGCGCGGGCACGCGGGGCGGCAGCGGCGGCGCGGGCGGCGGCGCCGGTCCGCCGTACAGCTGAGCCAGTCGGGCCGGGTCGAAGGCGGCCGAGGAGGGCCGCTCGGGCGGCGGCGGCGGGTCAGGCGCCTCCAGCTGGATCAGGTCTGGTCCGTCATCCACCGCGTCCGGTTCATAGAGCCGCGGCGGCAGCGGCGGGCCGTGTGAGGCCGCCGCCGAGGCCGAGCGGCCCACCGGCCGGCGCGGCGGCAGCGACGGCGGCGGCTCGAGGGTGCCACGCACGTCGGCCGCGCGCGGCAGAGAGGCCGAGCTGCCCGGTCGCGGACGCGGCTTCACGTCGGTACCGAGCGGCGGCGGCGGTGGCGGCGGCGGCGGCGGCGCGGCTGCGGCGAGGCAGACGCGCGGCGGAGTTAGAGGAGGCAGCAACGGTCGCACGTGGGGCAACGGTCACACACGGTACTGGACTGGTGAACCACCGAGTCGCCCCAGCATGCACCAGGCAAACAATACACCTCGATACTGTACACAGCAGGGTATTCATTTCACCCGTCAACGTTTCCCTGAGCGGGACTGGCAAACCACCCACTCTTCACAAACCTTGGCCGACACAACAAAAACAGCATATCACCAAACCAGAACACCACATAGTTTACAATCACCATATACATTTTACCGGTCTTTTTCCTGTGCAGAAGTCGTCCACAGCCGACTTAACACGGCCCCAACGTTCGACAACCACTGTGTTCACTCGGCATGGCACTGTGCCAGGTCCCACCGGACAGCGGCGCTAACTCGGCCGTCCCGGTCCTGCTCACCCATTGCCAGCGAGGGTAATAACCACCAGCTGTTGGGCCATCAGGTCCGGTGCCTTCTCAGCTGACAGCGCACCTCACGTCACGTCAATTAACACAACTGATCGGCGATAGCCATACGTCAACAAGGTGCAATGCTTACCAGCGGCTGGTGAAGTCTACCAACACGCAGGCACCACTTGACTTCATTCAAACCGGACTGACTGGTCAAAATGATAAATAGTTGATCGGATACACAACCCGTCCGCTAACCCCCGAATGCGCCACCGGGCCCGGTCTCAGCACCAGTAAACTTAGTTTCCTGAACCGACGCGCGTTGTAATGCACCCGGCTCGGTTACGCCCAGCGGCGAGCATATAGCGTTGCACGTGCAGTGGACATCAGCGCTCTGGCATGTCACGAAGGTCGCGGTGGGCGTGACGGGAGCGGGGCCCGGGGCACGTGCAGCCAGGTCACGCGCAAAACAGGACCGAACAGCGTGCACTGACACGCGACAACCGCCAACTACCGGATCATAGTGTATGCTTGTACGTGTTGGGCACAGTGCGTGTGCAAGGGTACACTCGAGAAATGACACCTGCGCATACGATGTTGCGATTAAATTTGAATTTTCATGATAAACACATAATTTTGTCATGATAAAAATGTTTGCAAGAATATATATATATAGGGGAAAATATTGTCGATAAGATCTAATTGGCGCTTCGAGCGTTGGACTTGGTTATTCGTATCGCATAGCGATAGCCGAGGACAATGTGACAAGCCCTCCACAGTCCACAGTCCACAGTCCACAGTCCACAGTCCACAGTCCACAGTCCACAGTCCACAGTCCAGTCAGGAAACGGGTCACAAGTTTAGTTACGTAAGGTAGCGCAGGACTCGCAATACAAGGTGAAATAAACCTGTGTATTTGAGAGCAAAATTAGCGCCGACAATTTAATGGATCGATTTCTGGTTACGAGCGAGAGCAAATCGCTCGCTCGTCCTTCCGTGGTATATGAGAGAAAAAATCTGAAATGAGCAGCCCAGCCCGGCCCGGCCCGTGGCGACGCTTTTGAGAAGCTCATATCTCTGCAACCACACGTCCGATTCACAAGCTGGCTTCTTTGCTGAGCAGCCCCATCCAACCTACCCTGTTTGAGACCAGTGCCGACTCTGTGGGTGCCTACCACTGCGTGTGGCGCGTGCCGCGTGAGGGGTGTTGTAAAGTGTTTTCTCGCAAAAACTCTGCAACGGCTGAGCCGATTGTGTGCAAATTTGGTGTGTGGTTAGGGACCCCTCAGCCGCCAATGTTCCCCAAGTCAGGGGTGGGATGCCTCTGCACGTGCGCACGTGCACATCCCTATTCTATATCTCAGGAAGGCTGAACCGATTGCGTTCTAATTTGGTGTGTGGTTAGGGACCTCTCAGCCGTTGCCTTTCCACAAGTCAGGGGTGGGGGTGCCTCTGTACGTGCGCACGTGCACACACCTATTATATATCTCAGGAGCGGCTGAGCCGATTGTGTTCAAATTTGGTGTGTGATTAGGGACCTCTCAGCCGCCAGTTTCCCACACGTCAGGGATCGGGTGCCTCTGCACGTACGCACGTGCACACCCGTATTCTATATATCAGGAATGGCTGAGCCGATTGTGTTCAAATTTGGTGTGTGGTTAGGGACCCCTGCACCGCCGCCTACCCACAAGTCATGGGTGGTCATTCCGTGCCTCTGCACGTGCGCACCTTTTTTTTTGTCTCAGAAACTACTTGCCCGATCGAGTTGAAATTCACCATACATTTCCTTCGCGCTCGCTCGTTCATCGCCAACTACGGCGACTTACTGGTGTAGCGTGTGGCCGTAGATAACCTTACGTACCGCACGTACGTAATCAGATCCGTACTTCAATAAGCAGACCTGCCAAGTGGACCCTGGCACCATACCATCTGATTGTATTTGATATTTCACAATTTAATAGTAAAAGCTTTGCTCCAAAGTTGGAACAGGGTTCACCGAGTTTATAACGTCATCTGACCTGTATACGAACGCCACTACCAACCGCACGTCATTCCGTTCAAGAGCAAATGTCGAGAGTCGAGGAGGCCTTTCCACGACACATTTGTCAGGTTGAGCACATTTTCAGCCCGTTATTCCGACTGGGCATAAGCTTGCTATGTTGACCATTAATACACTGATTACTGCCACTTTAATGTCAAATTTGATATGTTAACCCGCGCACTGCAGGGGGTTTGCGCCGAACACGAACTGCAGGGGGTTGATTTCCGCCCCCCCCCCCCCCCGAGATCTCGAAAACTACGCATCGTAGCGACAAGCGGAAAACGGTGTTTGATAGCTTGATACAAGTTCTATCGAAAGTAATTTCCGTATTCTTTTAGGTCAGGTCACAATTGAGGTAACCAGAGGTCATCAAATGTCAAATGTTCCATTTTTTCCTGTTTTAGGACTTCGCTCCAGAAATTCCCATATATCTCGGAAACTATGCTAGCTAGAAACAAACGGAAAACAGCGATCGCCAGCCATTGGAATTTGCAATCGACACGGTGTCCTCAAATTTGATCTCAGGTCAATATTTGAGGCTCCAAAGGTTAAAAAAGGGAAAAATACTGTTTTTTTGCTAAACCGTTTTTCGCTAATAACTTTTACCTAATAAAGATAACGGAAAACTGTTGACGCCATTCTGTTTGCCTGGTCAAGGCGCTTCGAATGATATACATGGTGTCCGTGGCAAGTCAATTTCAAAATTTGACTTCAGGTCACGTGACCTTGACCTGAGGTCAAGACCCAAGTAGGTCATGTTGCATAGAGGGAGACGTATCTCGACGAGACAAACACATTGCTGTCGGTTTTACTTCTCTATCTTCATTATGTCGCGAGTGATTGACAACAAGGTGATGGTAACCTCGGATGACCTCAAATGACCCCATGGGCGTTACTGAACAAAACTTACACTTGGATCATCAAGAATATCCCATAACATGATCCAGAAGTAATTGGACTAATGACATGCATATCCTTGAAATAGGAAGCATTTGAATATTTCCCCATTGACTTATTATGGGGAGGTCACGAAATTGACCTGACTTTAGTTCACCGATATCAAAATAACGAGAAAAAACGAATTGTAAGCACTTATGCCCTCATGACACCCTGTAAGTTTCAAACTGATCGGTGAGAAACTCTGGCTTTGGCACAACTGCAAACGTTTTTGGAGGTGGGGTCACTTGACCTGGTCTGGTGACCTGACCTGAGATGACCCGAGGTTCATTTTTTTCTCAAAGTGTGCGCAATTGATGTCCTAACAGGTGTGCCAAAACTCGGCGGCGCTGCGCGACGCAGTTTTTCGCTATCTGCGAAAAACCTGAGGGGGCGGAAATCAACCCTCCCCAACAATTGTAAATAGTGATATTTTGTGCTTAAGCCTTCTGTCGAAATTTGTAATGTCAGAAAACATTGCATGTCTTATTAGGCCTGAGTTCAGCCAAATAATTGGCATAAAGAAGAAACAAAAATCCTAAGGGATTAAGATTAATTCCGAAGGGATTCTGATTTCCTACCATTGATGAAGTTTTTCCGACCGAGGTTTTTTGGTATCGGATTGCTTCCATTGTTTATGTCTGTTTTTCGTCCGGTCCTCCGATTCCGGAGATACCGAATAGCAAAGACGTTCGTCAATTTAAGCAGCAGATCGATATTCGCGAATATCAGACCAATGGACCGATATTCGGACTTTAAAAAAACTCAGAGGTTGGTGGGCGGACCCCTCAGCATTTCACGAAACTTGGTATACAGATAGATCTCGACACGCTGATCACGAAAATAACAAATTTGAAATGGCATGTCCGATACTTTTCGTGGCCTTCGAAGCTCGGAAGGCGCGAAAGGTGGACCCCTCAGAATGACTTGAAACTTGGCATACAGATATATCTCGACACGCTGATCACGAAAATAGCAAATTTGAAATGGCATGCCAGATACTTTTCGAGATATTTCACGTTGAATCCTCCTGGACAGATATTCGGACTTATACAAATTCAGAGGTGGTGGGCGGACCTCTCAGAATTTCACGAAACCTGGTATACAGATAGACCTCGACACGCTGATCACGAACATAGCAAATTTGAAATGGAATGTCAGATACTTTTCGAGATATTTCACGTTGAATCCTCCTGGACAGATATTCGGACTTATAAAAATTCAGAGGTTGGTGGGCGGACTCCTCATAATTTCACGAAACCTGGTATACCTCGACACGCTGATCACGAAAATAGCAAATTTGAAATGGCATGTCAGATACTTTCCAATTTCGAGATATTTCACGTTGAATCCTCCGGGACAGTCCGAATATCTGTCCAGGAGGATTCAACGTGAAATATCTCGAAAAGTATCTGATTACGCCATTTCAAATTTGCTATTTTCGTGATCAGCGTGTCGGGATCTATCTGTATACCAAGTTTCGTAAAATTCTGAGGGGTCCGCCCACCAACTTCTGAATTTGTATAAGTCCGAATATCCATTGGTCTGATATTCGCGAATATCGATCTGCTGCTTAATTGACGAACGTATAGCAAAGAGTCAGTGAGTTTATTTCACACGTTCTCATGGCAACAACTCGTGCGCCAGATGCGCCAGATTCGTTTCATGCAGTTAACCCACTGACATCAATATAATACCTAGACAGCCAACTCGCGCGCCGCATACGTCGGACGGCCCGTTCCCACACTGTGTGGTGGCGTTAGCCGTCCTGGGGGGGGGGGGGGGGGGGGGGGGGGGGGGGGGCAAAACGTCGCGGGCGCCATAGGGACCAATGTATAAATGGCAAATTTGAACGGCGCCCTGACTGGGCTACGCTTGGAAAAGTGGTGCAAAGTAGCATCATATTATTCGCTGGAGATTCTAGATTGAACCCAAATGAATTATAAGGTTCCACCTGGGCATGGAATTTCTGGAGACCAGCTGAAATGATCGGTTACCATGGCCATATTTGGGGTGTACAAACCACGTTATACCTTTCACTTTCCGTTGCAAATGCGATATAAGCTTCATATACTTCATATACTAAGCTTAGATCGCATTTGCAACGGAAAGTGAACGGTATAACGTGGTTGTTACATCCCAAATAAGGCCATGGTAACCGATCATTTCAGCTGGTCTCCAGAAATTCCATGACCACGTGGAACCTTTAAATCGTTTGGGCTCAATCTAGAATCTCCAGCGAATAATATGATGCTACTTTGCACCACTTTTCCAAGCGTAGCCCAGTCAGGGCACCGTTCAAATTTGCAATTTATGCATGTGTCCCTATGGCGCGCCGCGATGTTTTGCCCCCCAGGGCTGGTGAGTTGGTGGTGGCGCCACCACAGTGTGGGAACGGCCAGACGGCGCAAGATGGCTGTCTAGGTATTATATGGATGGCAGTGCAGTTAACAGGAACCCAGTGGCGTACAGTGTCATAAAAGTGCAAGGCCCTAGAGAAAAGCGGTTCCACGATCGCGGAACAAATTTTTCGCCAGCGGCGGAAATATTTGTAATGCGTATACCAGTAATGTGTGCGTACATTTGATACGCGTTTCTACACAACCTATTGTCATATATGCCAATATGTGCATATATTATGATGTGGAAAGTTGATGAATGTCAGTCGTAATTCAGTGGCGTACCCAGGGGGGGTGGTTGGCAAAGGGGTCATCCCCCCCCCCCCGAGGGCCAACGGGCCCCTGCGTATACCCCACCTTCCACATTTGCCGTTGTACAACACAATTAACTGTTTAATAATGTGGGCCCCCGTTGGCTACGAGGGCCCCTCTGGTCCAATTTGGCCCCCCTGGGTGAAATCCTGGGTACGCCGCTGAGTCGTATTTCCTGTACAGATATGGTCTTGGCGTCAGTCGGGGACCGAGACTCCCGGGTCGGATGTTAAAAAGGTACCTTGTATCGTTGCGTATGCGTATGTGGGAAACTGGGCTCAAGTCTAAGTCTAAAGTACTGCCGTCTTTTGCATAGCGTGTTTGCAGTGTCCCAGGATCCCGATGACGATGGTATCGGTGGTGGGGGTGTAACCTGAATACGCAAATACTTTTTTGGGAGGTTCTAAAAAGTTTTTGGTTTATTTTTTGGAAAAGAACCAGTTTTTCTTCCCTAAATCACTGCAGAAATTTTGGATGTTGGGAATTTGGAGGTTCCGCCTTTCGAAAATGGTTGACAATGTGTCGCATCACTGTCACGTTCCGGCCATTGTTCGGAAAGTCAAGTATCAGCAATTTGTTATGCTCGTCAGCCATTTGCACCCGCAGACTAAAAAAAAACATTCTTTACAGTCAAAGTTTTCACGGAACAAAACTTCCAAGTTCAGAAAAATGGAGAAACGGGCCAATTTTCTGATACTGGTGGCGTGCGCAGAAATTCACAAAGGACCAGGTCATTGCCTTGAGGGGCGCCAGCCGATCGACAGGGGCGCCACCAATATTGGCGAAATTTTGCAGGAGGGTGGGGGGGCGCCTCTCCTTCCGCAACGTGCGGAAGGAGAGTCACTGGCCGGAGGGGCGCCGTCACTCGCCGAAGAGGGGCAGTCACTAATCGGAGGGGTGCCGTCACTCGCCGGAGGGGCGCCGTCACTCGCCGGAGGGGCGTGGTCACTAGCCGGAGCGGCGCCTTCACTGGCCGGAGGGGGCGCCGTCACTGGTCGGAGGGGCGCCGTCGCTGGCCGGAGGGGCGCTGTCACGGGCCGGAGGCGCCGTCTATGACAGGGGGCGCCGTCACTGGCCGCAAGAGTGCCGTCACTGGCCGGGGGGAGCGTCCTCACTGGCCGGACTGGCGCTGTCACTGGCCAGAGGGGCGTCGTGACTGATCGGAGGGGCGCCAGCTTTGCATGGCGCCTCGGGTCCATAGGACCAGGTCATGACCTGCATGACCTGATACTCGGTACGCCACTGCTGAGGAACCACAATGTATATTTTGTATAAGTGCATTGCCACCTCATCCAATTGAAATAGCGTCAGCTGACGGTTGTCCAGATGCAGTTAACTGGAACAAACGCTTCCTTAATCCATACATGTAGTGGTGAGTAGTAGAAATCGTAAAGTTTTTGATTCTGATAAGATTGTTTTTTTGTTTTTTTTTGTTATTTGCGCTGCTTGGGTAAGCCTTTAATGACGATTACAAATCATAAGTGGTCTTTAGGACTTGTTTAAGCCGGTTTTTGCGATATCATCCGAAAGTGGCAGAGTCCCTTTAGGTGATGACAATTGTTAGCAAAGCAATGACCATACACGCGTTGCTAGATGGTTGTATGCTCTTTCTGAGAGGCGTACACCGATCTCACCCATGTCACCAACTTTACGCCCCACTACACCACAAACGATGCGAGCAGTAGATCTAGCTGGGGCTGTATAACACCTTGGCGTCTAGTTCCATCAACAATGACACAGACTCACCACAATTCTCATCAGAAATACTCAAATACAATTTTCATCATCAATTCTCAATGTTTTAATAGCACCTATTGCAGTTCCTTCTGGCGGTCCGACCCCGATCTCGACCCACCTCTCCCGCCGTCAACGTCCTCAGAACCGACCCACCTCTCCCGTCGTCAACGTCCCCGATCCCGACCCACCTCTCCCGTCGTCAACGTCCCCGATCCCGACCCACCTCTCCCGTCGTCAACGTCCCCGATCCCGACCCACCTCTCCCGCCGTCAACGTCCCCGATCCACCTCTCCCGCCATCAACGTCCTCAGAACCGACCCACCTCTCCCGCCATCAACGTCCCCGATCCCGACCCACCTCTCCCACCGTCAACGTCCTCAGAACCGACCCACAACGTCCTCAGAACCGACCCACCTCTCCCGCCGTCAACGTCCTCAGAACCGACCCACCTTTCCCGCCGTCAACGTCCCCGATCCGACCCACCTCTCCCGCCATCAACGTCCTCAGAACCGACCCACCTCTCCCGCCGTCAACGTCCTCAGAACCGACCCGCCTCTCCCGCCGTCAACGTCCTCAGAACCGACCCCGCCTCTCCCGCCGTCAACGTCCTCAGAACCGACCCACCTCTCCCGCCGTCAACGTCCTCAGAACCGACCCACCTCTCCCGCCGTCAACGTCCTCAGAACCGACCCACCTCTCCCCGCCGTCAACGTCCTCAGAACCTGACCCCACCTCTCCCGCCGTCAACGTCCTCAGAACCGACCCGCCTCTCCCGCCGTCAACGTCCTCAGAACCGACCCACCTCTCCGCCGTCAACGTCCTCAGAACCGACCCACCTCTCCGCCGTCAACGTCCTCAGAACCGACCCACCTCTCCCGCCGTCAACGTCCTCAGAACCGACCCACTCTCCCGCTGACAACGTCCTCAGAACCGACCCACCTCTCCCGCCGTCACGTCCCCGATCCACCTCTCCCGCCGTCAACGTCCTCAGAAGCGACCCACCTCTCCCGCTGACAACGTCCCTCAGAACCGACCCCGCCTCTCCGCCGTCAACGTCCTCAGAACCGACCCACCTCTCCCGCCGTCAACGTCCCCGATCCACCTCTCCCGCCCGTCAACGTCCTCAGAACCGACCCGCCTCTCCCGCCGTCAACGTCCTCAGACCCGACCCACCTCTCCCGCCGTCAACGTCCTCAGAACCGACCCACTCTCCCGCCGTCAACGTCCTCAGAACCGACCCGCCTCTCCCGCCGTCAACGTCCTCAGAACCGACCCACCTCTCCCGCCCGTCAACGTCCTCAGAACCGACCACCTCTCTCCGCCGTCAACGTCCTCAGAACCGACCCACCTCTCCCGCCGTCAACGTCCTCAGAACCGACCCAACTCTCCCGCTGTCAACATCCTCAGAACGACCCACCTCTCCCGCTGTCAACATCCTCAGAACCGACCCACCTCTCCCGCTGTCAACATCCTCAGAACCGACCCACCTCTCCCGCCGTCAACGTCCTCAGAACCGACCTACCTCTTTCGGCATTGTTGCGTCGCTCCTGTTGAAACGTCTGCAGACTGAGCGTTTTGGCCCGCTCCAGGTCCTCGAGGAACTGCTGGTTGTCCCGCACCCGCGGCGGCAGCGGCGGAGGTTGCTCCATCGTACTTCTGCCAGAGAAAATACACCAGTCAGAAGCGTCAGCGAACGTCCGACACTGTTCAATTTAAACAAAAATGACCTGCTTAACCCTATTCCTTCCGGGGTAAGATTCTGCCCCTCCTGGTGGGTTTTCGCATGCTACTCGCAAACTACTGGAGTCTTGAAATTTTCTGACTTTTCCCAGAATTGAATGGCGCATGCAGTGTCAAAATTTGAGAGAAAAAAATCGACTCAGCAGAGGCGGTTCCAGGCTCCTGTTTTGGAGAGGGTGTTACGAATGCGGTTGTGCGTCGCATACTTCCTTCGTAGTTTGCAGTGCAATAAATGCATCAGAAAATGTTAATTACAATATGCATCATAAATACCTGGATTGTGCATATTTTTGGGCAGAGGCGCACTCAGGTAAAAAAGAATGGGAGGCGATACCCTCCCTCAAATTAGGTCCAACTTCAAATTAGTAAGATGATAAAAAGCATTATGTGCATGGTGCCCCCACGTTGTTTACCTGGATCCGCCTATGTGCAATATATTACATTTAACAAATTACAGCAAATAATGTTCACATGTGACGTTCATACCATCCTAAACAATCACGAACAGCACATACTTGTTCTCAGAAATTTCCCCCCCCCCCCATTTTACATCCCCTTAATACTGTTAATGATTTTTCATTTTGGTATGTCCTTTTGATATGTTGAAGACCAGTACATTTCAAGCTCAAAAATGTGTGTTGCATGCAAATCGTCGAACCACATGACCACAATGACCAATCAACAAAAGGCAAAAAAAAATTGTCCCCCTGGTCCCCCATTTTTTAACAAAAAAGACATTTCGAGTTCAAAAAGAAAGATCTTTTGATGACGAATCGAACGGTTTTTGTCCCATCGAAATCGACCGAGCGGTTCTTGAGATCTCGGGGGGGGGGGGGGCAGAATCTGCCCCTCCCCGCACGTTAACGTAATTCTAGCCGCCGCAAGGAATAGGGTTAATGAGCTGCTAACTAGCTGCTTATGCCGTTCAATTAATATGTAGCCTTCAAAACATGGACACGATTCTCAGTCAGTGAAAAGAGACTAACAGCACAGGGAGCTCCTTTTCCACTACAAATGCCATCACTAATATATTGACCTAATTGGTGTAACTGACCCCATTGGTAAGTTGCACACTGACAACACTGGAGAAAAGTTCAGTGCATCATTCTTAAAATGAATGATGCATTGCATGAATGAATGAATGAATGAATGAATGAATGAATGAATGAATGAATATATGTATATATGTGTGCATGAATGAATGAATGAATGAATGCATGCATGAATGGAATGAATGAGAATGAATGAATTAATTAATGAATGAATGACTGAATTAATGAATTAATTAATGAATGATATCTATTACTTATGAAAAACTGTGTTTTGAGGCCCAGTTGCTCTTCTATAAGCTG
>JAXIVJ010005461.1:70000-73825 GCA_036785665.1 Chirona hameri | reverse complement strand
TACAAGTACTTTAGATACTATGAAAACTATTAACGAACGCTAATCGAAAGGGACCAGTAGATTTTGTTTTGCGATCATCACGATTTTCGAAACGCGTGTGTATATATGGAAAAGTAGGGGCAAGTTTTGAACTGAGATTGACCTACGTATGCGATTAACGCATATACTTTGTGTTGTTTCTGAGTGTATATGTATGTGTACAAGTTAATAATGGATCTGTTTGTGCACCACGGGTATCATTGTATGAGCTGCAAAGATGTCCGAAAATGAGGGCGATGTACTGTCGATCCACTGCGTTGTCAGTGACGCAACAGTGGAGGCAACAGTTGCAGTTGCAGTTTGTTGCAGAGCAACAGTAGTTCGCACACTGCGAGCGCTGCCCCTGAGTCTGCAATGTATGTGACCGTGTTTTTGTTTCAGGCCGTGCTGCTGATACACGTGGGTGTACTGGTGTTTGAGACGGTGCCGGTGCACGTGCCGGCCTGCGGCATCCTAGGCCTGCTTACCATGCTGCTGGTGATGCGGACCTTCCCATACTTCGAGCTGCTCTCACCGTCCTTTCTGCTGGCGTGCGGTGAGTACCTCGCTCTCACACTAAGCTGCTCTCACAGTGTGCTACGCTCGCACAGTGTGCTACGTTCGCACAGTGTGCTACGCTCTCACAGTACAAGTGTACTACGATCTCAGTGTGCTACGCTGTCACAGTGTGATACGCTCTCACAGTACAAGTGTAGTACGCTCTCACAGTGTGCTACGCTCTCACAGTACATGTGTACTACGCTCTCACAGTGTGCTACGCTCTCATAGTGTGCTACGCTTTCAGCGTACTACACTCACAGTGTACCATGTTCTTAAAGGGACACTCCCACCTTCCCAAAACTTGTCAAATGTACGCCACTTGTGGTGGAAAATATGAAGTAATTGCTGCCGAACACGATTATGACATTTGTTTTCTCGCAAACAGTGCTCAATTTCATAAAAACTTCAGTTTTAATATTTGGGTTGATGACGTCACATTGAGCTCTAAAGAGCTATACAGAAATCCTTTACGCTGCCAAAGTGTGCACAATTATTTCGAGACAATTCTGGCGCTTTGAATACAAAACAAACCATTACCAAACCATTTGAAACTCTCAAATATCTCCAAGTCTAACCTTAAAACAAGTCGAACTATCATCTCCATTTGGTAACGAGAGGTTAGGTCATCAGCTTTAGACCCCTATTCAAATACACGTGGGGGTTTATTTCGTTACAATTGTCAAGACCACAAGCTCGAATTTCTTTTTGATTAGACATATGTGGTTGTTTTAACTGCTACCCTACTTAATTTCAATGTAAATCCAACAACATGGCTATCTCAACTCAAAACTAATGTTAAGGTGAGAGTGTCCCTTTAACCCGAGCCTCTCCCTTGTGATTCACCGATGCCTTCCTATCTACCAAAAATGTCCCACTTTTGTCCAACTGCGCCGTTCTTTCCCCTAGCCCTCTGTTACGCTCCACGCACTTATCGCCTTGACGTTTCCTTCACACATTGGGCTATCTTCATGTTGTTTTGTTTGAAACACACTGATTAGTTGCATAGTAATATGTTAAGTGCTGGCACATGAAACAGCGAATATCCGAGTAAAACAACCCGTGTCCGTCTCCTCTCCATCACGGCACGCGATGCTCCTGCAGTAGCCAGTGAGCATGTAAACAGTGGTCCCCTCTCTCCTGGGATGGCGCTCCCGCCCGCCGTGCTCGGAGATCCCCGTCCTGAGTCGCCGTGTCGTCTCCGGACTGAGACGCGTGTCTCCGGACTGAGACGCGTCCCGGGAGCCGTGTCTCCGGACTGAGACGCGTCCCGGAGCCGTGTCTCCGGACTGAGACGCGTCCCCGGGAGCCGTGTCTCCGGACTGAGACGCGTGTCTCCGGACTGAGACGCGTCCCGGGAGCCGTGTCTCCGGACTGAGACGCGTCCCGGGAGCCGTGTCTCCGGACTGAGACACGTCTCCGGACTGAGAGGCGTCCCGGGAGCCGTGTCTCCGGACTGAGACGCGTGTCTCCGGACTGAGAGGCGTCCCGGGAGCCGTGTCTCCTGACTGAGACGCGTCCCGGGACCGTGTGTCTCCGGACTGAGACACGTCCCGGCACGCGGCAGCGGCGCCGGGTGGATCAACAGTGCTCCAGTCTGGCGAACAATTTGCATACCTTAATTTATAGTCGTGTGCCCATTCTGCTCGGAAACTGTTGCTCGCCAACTGAGATAAGCGTTGCATGGTATGAGCAAAGTTGTGCAATGTGTAGCTGGGCGGTGCTGATTGCTGAGCCTATCCCTAACACGTCCCTCCGCTCTCCTGTCCGCCTGCCCGTGCGCCTACATTCAACACTTCCCTCCTGCCGGTGGGTGTGCCTACATACGACACGATCCTCGCGCCCGCCTCCCGTCGCTCGCTATATGCTCCCGTCGCTTCGATCCGGGGATTTTATGGTGACTGAAAAACGGTGCGGCGCGAAGCACGAGCACCGGCGACCGGGCGCCACCAAACGAGGCAATGTCGGCCCCCGAGTGGTGGCCTGAAGGGATGTTTTGTCCTTTATCGTGGTTATATTTGGTGTTTCAGTAGTGAAATTCTGAAGCCGATGAGTGGTCGTTGCAGCTGATCTGTAGCCGCAGTACCTGTGGAGAATGAGACATGGACATGAGACGCTGTCTGGAATGAGAATGAGACATGGACATGAGACATGCGACGCCGTCTGGAATGAGAAATGAGCTGGGGGCGTTCGAGTTTAGTCCAGCCTATGTTGGTGTAGCTGTGTCACTATTAATTCAAAATCGTGTGTGTGTGTGTGTGTGTGTGTGTGTGTGTGTGTGTGTGTGTGGTGTGTGTGTGTGTGTGTGTGTGTGTGTGTGTGTGTGTGTGTGTGTATGTGTATGTGTGTGTGTGTGTGTGTGTGCGTGTGCGTGTGCGTGTGCGTGTGCGTGTGCGTGTGCGTGTGCGTGTGTGTGTGTGTGTGTGTGTGTGTGTGTGTGTGTGTGTGTGTGTGTGTGTGTGTGGACGTCCAACGGAGCATATTGGCACGTGGAGCCCAAACGGCTGGGCCGATTTCGACGCGGGTGTCACCGCTCGATGCGGCAAAACGGCGGACAGATGATGGTACCATTTTCGTATCAATCGATGGCACGTAGCACGTGCCAAGTGCCAAAAGTGGGCGCCAACATTTTGTTTCGCCTCCTCAGGTCACACGGTTGGTGACTGGACTTGATACTCGCAGTTCACGTGCGCGATACAGCGGCCCAAAATCCATTAATGGCTGCCGATCCTGAGGGGGAAAAATAAACCCTCCAGGGGGTAAAACCAAATTACGATTTTGACCCCAAGGCAATGCGATTGGGGCATTGCCTTGGGGTCAAAATCGTACGATAATTCGTAGTTTGGCCCCACCGGCCAGGCCACCGCTGACTGGCCGTTGCGGTGACCTCATACTGTGACGTCACCACAAGCCGCCACTGTGTGGCGTTCCTCAGTGCTGTGCGGGACAGTGTGCACGGCCGGCCGGCACCAGCTGACAGCGGAGGCCCGTTCCTTCAAAATGGTAATTTGGTTTTGCCCCTGGGGGGTTTATTTCGCCCCCCTCAGGATCGGCGCCTATTAAGGATTTTGGTCCGCTGTATCGCGCACGTGACCTGCGAGTAGCTAGCAAGTATGTGTCACCAACCGTGTGACCTGAGGAGGCGGAAAAATGTAAAATGATGGCGCCCACGTTTTGGTACTTGGCACGTGCCATGTGCCATCGATTGACCCGCAAATGGTATCATCATATGTCCCCCGTTTGTCCGCA
>JAXIVJ010005461.1:0-65000 GCA_036785665.1 Chirona hameri | reverse complement strand
AATTCACTACCCTAGTGCTGTGTTTGTTTCTTTCTTATTCCCGTATTTGCTATTGTTAAATGCGAATGTGTGATCAGCGATAAAGCGCTCCAGGCTATGGATGACGGAAAGTAAGCATCCTAGTGCTTCTCGATCTGTCCAAAATGTTCGATGTTGTTGCCCATTAAAAATTGCTAGACAAAATGGCCCTGTAACGGATTAGACACCACGTGGTTTGAGATTTGCATTTCCGGCCATACACAGCAGGTCCAGGTGAAAACTAACGCAACTTATCATGTCTCGCCTCAAAAGCAATGATATGGGAATCTATCAGGGCGGAAGTTTGCCCGTGTTTGTTGGCGATGATCTTTTATGAACGATTTAAGCCTGTTTGGTCGACGACGATGTAACAATGGTAACATACGCGATGACACTCAGGTGCTCATTGCAGGAGAGAAAAAAACAATGAACTCTCAATTCTGAAACATTAACTGCAATCATTTTCCGCATAGAAGATGCAATCCATTCGCTATTTCAATGGTTTTGTTTTAACGGAATTAAAGTTAACTCGGCAAAACTCAGATGTTCGTCCTCGGAACCCTGCTATGCAAGATCACTTCCCAATGTCACCATTAACTTCTGTGGAAACACCATCGTCGATTCCAAAGTTGTCCAAAATATCGGTGTGATGTTGGATCGGCATCTAATTTCGTAACAGCATGTTAGCACTATTTAAAAAACAAAGGCCACAGGGATATTATTGATCGCTCTGAACAACTCTCGTCACGTCATACCAAAACATCCGATGCCCGCCATAGTCCAGGGACTTGTGATCTCTATCATACTGCACTATATTTGTATATATGGCTCGTGCAGTACCACTCAAACACATCGGATTAAAAAAATATATATAATTTCTGCGCCAGAGTGGCAAGTGGAAAAAGGAAGCACGACCATATTCCTGACGTCGTTCGAGTCTGGGGTGGCTCACTGCTGAGCAGCTGCTCACTATCACACGCATCGGCATCATCAGTACTCAAGACAATCATCACAGGCACACCCCACCGTACATGGCAGACATCCTATCGGGCACCAGCTCACACAGTACACGATCACAACACACGCCGACCGACCCACCGCACTCTACCATGAGCCCCCGTTTACATAGCAATTTCAAAATAGTGGAACATTGTTCACTAATTGTGGAACATCTTCCATTAAGCTCGTTTGAGTAGATATCACCACTACACACCAGACTGAGATTTGATCCAATTTTCTCAAACATGGTGTAAGAGTGATCTGGTTCTTTTATTCGAAATCGTGCTCCTTAGAAGTACTGTTAACAGCGCAAACATCCAGAGCGGAGTATTTTTTCTTCCGACATTTTGACCTTCATTTGGTAGCGTAACAGCTTTTGCGAAGACTGCTACGCTTCCATATGCGCAACCGATTTACTTTTTCCGACGGCAGTTGCCGCTTTTTCGCGAATAAGAATTAGAGCTGCAAGATCTCCGGAAAGTATCATACCGGTACCATACAACAACAAAACCAATAACAACAATGTTCCACCAATATACCGCGCTGTCAATTAGTATTTTGTCGCACATATGTTCGCATGCCGCATAGTACATGCGCAGGCATCTAAAAAGTGTTTGCGGTGCCTAAAAATGACCCGCTGTGTCGTGCTCTGTACCGTAAGTCATGCAGCTCGAAACGTGGGAGCTTATTTTAGCCAAGTTAGCGGGCACTTATTTTCGCGACCAGCACCTGACGTGAATTCTGTATAAAACACGGAAACAACACCAACAAAGGCAATACCTAGGCTGCAACAACCATACAACTAATGTGATACATAACAGCAGACGGTAAATTGACGCACTGGCGCCGTAATCGTGATCATGTGATAGGTGAAAGAAACCTTCATGACTCCACTATTAGTGACAATGTTTCACTGTTTGAAACTGCTATGTAACGGGGCTCCCAGAGACTGGCAGGCGCCGATTGTGTTACCGCGGTGTGAAACTCCGAATGATTTACACGTCGAGCAAATGTACCGCATCGAAAAGCACTGAAGAACGCTGTGCTATCACGCGATGTGACTTGATTTAGGCTATGGCAGTTTAATATATATATATATTTTTTAGTCGGGTTTTAGTTGTATGTTTATCGCTCTGCACTGCTATATTAGCTGCTGTTTTCAACATTTATATTTGTATCTGTATTGTATTGTATTATTTCATTATAGGTTATGTTCTCGTTGTCCGTGTGTTAATCCCATCAAAGGTAGTCGTTCCCATCACATCCCTATGTATTGTTTTATCGGACTGACGTGTCAGTGAAAAACCACCTAATGGATTGCATGGATCATTGGCGAAATATATGTTCTATGTTCTATGTTCTAGCTCACTTGAGAATAACACTGAACGAAAAAAAATGAATTTGTGTTTACATCCGGATTCCGGTCTCGGAACGAACAAGTACCAATGTTATTTTTAGCATATTGTCGGCCAGTGTATAACTGTATCGACTGTTTTCACGTAACCATCTTTAAATACTTATTGGATATATTCTCCATGTTTATTTTTAGCTCTACCCATTGGCTGAGGGGTCATAAATTAATCGATTCAGCCTGTGCCACGTTCTAATTTCGAACCGTCATGCATTCATACAAAATATACTATTTTCGTGAGATTTTTGCGTTGGCATATAATGACGTTTTCTTGTTAGTTTCCCTCTCATTGCGCCGTTTGTTTATCGAAGATACAAAATGATATATCAAAACAAATATTTACCAATTTTAATTGTCAAATCGTCAAATTTTGTAACTATATAAGACTATATATATATATATATATATATATATATATATATATATATATATATATATATATATATATATATATATATATATATATATATAGATATATATATATATATACTATATATTATATAATATATATAATATATATATATATATATATATATATATATATATATAATATATATATATTTATATATATATACTATATATATATATTATATATATATACTATATATATAATATATATATATATATATATATATCTTATATATATAATATATATATATATATATATATAAATATATATATATATATATAATATATATATATATATATATATATATATATAATATATATTATATATAAATATAATAGTATTATATATTTATATATATATATATATATATATATTATATATATATATATAATATATATATATATATATATATATATCTATATATATTATATAGTATATATATATATACTATATATATATATATATATATATATATATATATATATATATAAATATATATATAAATATAAATATATATATATATTATATATATATATATATATATGATATATATATATAAGTATATATATATATATATATATATTATATATATATATATATATATATATATATATATATATATATATATATATATATATATATATATATATATATATATATATATATTCTATATTATACTTATATATATATATATAATATATATATATATAATATATATATTATATATATATAATATATATATATATTATATATATATTTATATACTATATATATATATAAGAACATCAGGCAAACACTGTATACTATAAATACCACCTTATTGCACAAGCTGACATACGTTGATTAATTTGCAAATAGTCCATAACCTCCATACCAAAAGCTGAATGCGATAATACTGTCAGACTGGATGGGTTGGTTGGCTGCAGTCTAAAGCGTGACATCAGCGGTGGTCACACCTCGGTCGGCCGCCTCTTCCGTCTGTTTGTCGCACCTGAAGTGTTTCGGTTTGTGTGTCTTCCGGCAGGCCCAAATACCCGTTTAGCCTGAGTGTCTGGCTCCGTCGGCCATCTCCTTCCCGGCCAAAATAAACAGAGCGGGGAGGAAGCGTGGACGTGAACGCCGGGTCCCCCCACCCCCGCTTCCGCCGGGAGCTGTCTCTCTCGACAAGCAGCAGCCATTCAGTGCCGGGCGGCGGGACGATTCTTTTCAACCTTAGTCGGCGGTTCTGTTGTTTTGCTGATTAACTAAGCCTCGTAGTTTGCATTGTTTGGCGGTGTCCTCATGCATACAATTGGACGCTAGGTTTAGTTCTGAAGCAGGCGTGCTTTGTTCTTCGCATCGCTGTTCTGAGCGGGTTGAAATTCCAGCCGGGGAGTAGATTCGTCAGCTCTGGGGAGGATTTATGAGGTATGTTTTTATGCACTAACATCATCATGATACTCATACTTACAAAACTATAAGCTCGCGTATGCCGCAGTCGAAAATCTGCTCGCACTTTTATAAGCTGGGTTTGGATATTAAGACCTCATTTTGGACAGATTTTCATATTTTTGTCGTAATGTTTTCCCTTTGCTAGGATCAATAGAATAAAGCGAAATTAAAGCAATCAAAGATGAAAAGGATAACCGATGTAAAGAGCAGAGTGAGGTTAAAATCTGTTTTCCCAAGTCGCACACACATGGTGTCATTATGTAGCCTTTCGGACCAAAAATGGTAGAGTGGGACCTGGGTACTCCCAACCGAACTTTGTCGGCATTAGTATAAACTAGTTTGTCAAATGCGGTCCTTCCGTTTGCGGAATGCATAAATAAAAACAATAGGAATTGATGAGTCATGAAAGCCATGTAACAGGAGCAATACCAGGTACTCAATTGAACAGGATACGACATGCTTTCAATATTGAATGATGATTTGGAAGCATGCTTTGCAAATCTGTTTATATTTCAGAATATAAATGCAAAGAATGAAAAAATGAAAGTGATAATGAGCACTCCGTTTGCGAACGGTTCTCCAGCCACGCTGGCTGGGTTCGTAATGTACATTCCGGGCGCATTCGTTCGCCAGTTTGGTAATGTTTGTTACTTAAGCCTTAACTTTTCGGTACATAGCTTTGTTTCACCATCATAAAAGTAAGTTTTACATTGTATATTGTAACCCTATTTGTAACAGGGGGCGGATTCCGCCATTCCCCCCCCCCCCTCATGTTTTTCGTAGATATCTCCAGAACGGCTGGGAGCAGGCCCATGAAATTTTGGGACTTTTCCAAAAGTATATTTTCACATATGGAGTCAAAATTTTGAGTTCTTAACCTGAACAGAGGCGGTTCCAGGGCACGGTTTTGGGAGGGTTCGGCGTCGACATTTGGCGATAATACGGAAATGCGATCTTCACGGCTTCTTCCTAACTGCCTCAAGTATGAGGAGTTACATCGGTTTACGGTGATTGCAACAAGTTCAAATGAGTTGGTGTTAATGAAATATCATAAAAATTGCATGGCAAGGACGGTTTCAGGGGCTTGAAAGGGGGGGGGGGGTTCCAGGAAGTATTCAATGCTTGACGGGAAGCCAATAGAGTGATATAAGAAGAATTTATAGCTACAAAGATGTAAAAGATAGCTTCTCCTTCCATTATTTGCATAATTTATTACATATAGAGTTGCAGGGGCGTGTTCAGGCACATGAAAAGGGGGGGGTGACTGGCATGGTGATGGCGATATGCCAGCGATTACGGCGCAATAGACGGTTAGCTTATAATGATATATGCACATATGAGGCCAGGAGAGGGAATAAAGTCTTTTTTGCAGAGGCGCGCTCAGGAATGGAAAAAAGGGGGTCATATTACTGCAAGGGAACTAGGATGCATGGGCCTACAATGACATAACATACTGCAGTTTTTCGGATGAAACACGCACCACAGGGTACTCTACGAACGATTATAAGATAATAGGCGAGGCCAGGTAGGGTAAAAAGGGGGGTAAGCAATGTGAATTGAAGTTGTAAGTGAAATAGTCACTGTTGACTAGTTAGTATCATAATCGAGGATAATATACGTATCCAAAGGTCTTGCGCCTCCCCAGTTTGGATCCTGGATACGCCTATGATGAAGTACAACATGCAAAAAGGAACTATCTACGATCTGTAACTTATTTATAGTGCTGGGAAGCAACTTGCCTGCGGTTAATATTGTATCCTATTTGACCTCCCTTTTTCACTAACCTGATACCGGCTATGGCAAAAATATGACTTATAACTGTTTTGTCTAATGTCACAATAACACACCATTTCATTTATAAAAGCAACATAAAAAATAGTTTTATTACGCACTTACTTCACCCCCATATTGAGTGACCTGCACACGCCTATGATTTTTGAATGTCCAAGTCACCGCCATATATCAATCTCCAATTCAATCTCTATCGATTCCCATTGGTTGTTAAAATCGGTTGATAAACATGACAGCTGTGTTGGATCACAAATACCACTAAAATTGGTAGTTGTTGCCCCCCTGCTGCCCTCCTATCAAAAATTTCGATTGTTTTGATTTTTTAAAGAAATGTAGATCGTGTTGAGGGGAACCAAACGCCGTTTCATTTTTGAAAATCGGACGGGTAGATCTCAAGATCTCCGGGGGGCGGAATCCGCCCTCTCCCCCCCCCTCCCCCCCCCCCCTGTTACAAATAGGGGTAGCCAGGAGCCTGTTACAAATAGGGTTAAGTGATGTTGGTAGAGCTCTGAGTTTCATTAATGTATTCGACATCGGAGATGAAAGGTTAAGAGGAAGGTGACTTCCATATCAAAAGTATTACAGAATTGCTGTACACCATATCGCATGCGTGTACCTTATTAGGACCAGTTGTATTTTCGTGGTATTATTCCAATAATCCCTTTCTGCATTTCCAGTCCGTGAAACATGCGTACTTTCGGCTGTCGTCTGACTGAAAAATTAACCTGACGAATGGGAAATTTAAGTGCTTAGCTGGCCAATACTAAACGAGATATTTAGCCCACAAGAGGCTCTAGAGGCTATTTAGGGAAGCGCTGATTGAAAACCACCATGTGTCTGATCCAGTTTCGTATGTCGGGCGCCTCCCATTCTGCGTTCCGTTTTGTTTGTATCATTATTTGCTCGGAACGACGTCGATTGTATGGATAACGGAGATTTAGTCGGACCATCCGTACGCCTTTTTGCTGTTGCATCATGATCGCTGTCACGGCCATCGACGCTGTGGGCGAGGCCGTCTACAACTGACAGCTTGCAATGCTGACGTCACATTTCTCCCCACTTCGCCGATATTGGCTCGGCCGGTTTCATATTGTGGCCATCTCGGCCTTCTGAGACGCAGCTGTGGACTGCGCATTTGACGAGCGTCACGCTTCTGATGCCGGCGGCGGTACCAGAGTGAAAGGCCACTGCGCGAGCCGCAGCCGGCGCGAGCCGCTCGCCGCCGCCGCCGCCGCCACCGCGCGCTCTATTTTGACAGCTCCGCCTTGCTACATTGTTCTATCTGTTTCCTGCTGCTGATGGAAAATTATTAATTATAGTTTCGGTGGTTCTACATCACGTATGTCTCGTCCTGTTCTTCTGTAGTGACGTCAGGCTGTTGAGGCTGTGGCGGCCTCACTGGTGCATGAAACTAACGTACCGTATGCTGCGGATTATTAGCCTGTGCTGACGCACGAGTCTATTGTGTCGCACGGAGCGCCGTCTCACGGGTTGATGCCTCGCTGGAGATTCGAGGGCGTCGACGGGCGGCTTTATTGTGGGTTCTGACAGCCGCGGAGCAGCGGCGCCGGAAACGCTCCATCTCCTGATCACCCGGCGAACGGCGCTGCTTTGTTAGAGCTGCATAATTGCCGTCTCGCGCGCTGATGCGTGTAATTACCGCCAGTCGGGAAGCCAGGGAGCTTTTGATAAGTCTCACGGTATTTCGTTTCACCGTCATAGGTGCGAACTAGCTACGCATCAGACAGATATGGCCATCGAGGTGTGCCCGATCCGCTCTTCTTGTGTTGATGCTGGACCATGCTGCTGAGGCTGGTAAAGCAGGCGGAATGAATGAAATGAGGTGTCCGTCTTCTGGCCTCGTCATGTCATATGCTTAAATCCCTGGCTTTCTCAAGGGTTTCAAGGTGCGACCACGTCCCAATACGTTTGTGACAAGACAGCATGCATCGAGCTGCATGTTAGAACACGTTGTATTCCCGTGCCCGCCAGTGCCGACTACGTCAGCGACTTTACGCTTGTGTTTACGGCTATTTGCTCTCTCGTTCCCACCGAAGAAACCCGCCACGCCTGGTTGTGAGTGTTCCCGGCTGCCCCGTCGACCGTGACCTCACGTTCTACACAAACTGCCGCTGCCGAACCCAGCGGCCGCCGGCCGACCCGGCTGAACCCGGGTAAACGGCTATTGCTGGGCCGAGTTTTCGGGTCGGAGGCAAACGCCAACTGTTCTAGAACGACGCGGCGGACCGGGTGACTGCAGACGCTTATCCTCCAGGGGAACTGTTCCGGCACCTGGGGTCACCGCAGGCGGTTGTACGGGACGATGTGGTTCGGCCTCGGATCAGCTTATTCAGGCGACTTTGACTTGGTGGACTTCGCTGCTGGATTTGGCGTCTGTGGCATGATCTTATTATTGTGAAAATTGTGTTTTAACCCTTGTATTGTGACCTATTTGTCATTGACTCGTGGTCTCTGTGAGAGCTGACTTCTGCTGTAGCCACTGTCGCTGATCTGTTTTTCCATTCCTCTGGGTCTCCATGTGATCGGTCATTTGGTGGTTTGGCTGTGGTTCGTTTCTGTGACTGACCAATTGATCCATATGTGTCCTCAGGTGATCGGCTATTTCGTGGTGTGCCTGTGGCTGGTGCCGCTGGAGCTGCTCGTCTCGCTGTCAGCCAACGAGAATGTGCTGCCTACCATGGCAGACAACAGCTTACATAGGCGCGGTGAGTCACGGACTGCCTTATAATCAGCTGCGGTAGACACGGTGAGTCAGGTATGGTCCCAGAAATCAGCCCTCACAGACACGGTGAGTCAGAAATCGTCTCAGAAATCAGCCCCGACAGACACCTTGAGTGGCGTGCCTGACGTCATTAGTGGTTCTATGGAGCATCCCGGGTTGTATCGAGCCGGACGCCGCGGAGGTGACCGGATGGCGAGGTTTGTCGGCCGCTCTGGGACTTCCGCCAAGTTTAATGATGTTATTTCGATCTGTTATCATTGGTCCCCTGAAAGTCGTGGCTAAGCTATTAACTTCGTCATTTCGCTTTGAGTTATGGTCCGAAAAATAATTTGAGGTGTAATTATGCGTAAATGTTTTGGGCATGCGATACTTTATCATATTAGTCCCCGGGGAGATGCGAATATTTTCACAACATCCAAGAATTTGTATTAACTCAGAGTTCGTTATAGTGCCGTGCCTAAATCTACTTTTAATTAAAGACAAGCATGTTTTGCCGAATTATGAGGTAATATCAGAACGAAGGTGTTGATGTGGGGCTCACTGGTCTCGACCTAGGGGGCGGAGTCTACCCAGTAGACCTAGGCGGCGGAGTCTACCCAGTAGACCTAGGGGGTGGAGTCTACCCAGTAGACATTGGATGTCTGCCTTCCTGGTCACACAACGGCAGACATTGGAAGTTTGCCTTCCTGGTCACACAACGGCAGACATTGGATGTCTGCCTTCCGTGTTACACAACGGCAGACATTGGATGTCTGCCTTCCTGGTCACACAACGGCAGACATTGGATGTCTGCCTTCCTGGTCACACAACGGCAGGCATTGGATGTCTGCCTTCCTGGTCACACAACGGCAGACATTGGATGTCTGCCTTCCGCGTTACACAACGGCAGACATTGGATGTCTGCCTTCCTGGTCACACAACGGCAGACATTGGATGTCTGCCTTCCTGGTTACACAACGGCAGACATTGGATGTCTGTCTTCCTGGTCACACAACGGCAGACATTGGATGTCTGCCTTCCGCGTTACACAACGGCAGACATTGGATGTCTGCCTTCCTGGTCACACAACGGCAGACATTGGATCTCTGCCTTCCTGGTCACACAACGGCAGACATTGGATGTCCGCCTTCCTGGTCACACAACGGCAGACATTGGATGTCTGCCTTCCTGGTCACACAACGGCAGACATTGGATGTCCGCCTTCCTGGTCACACAACGGCAGACATTGGATGTCTGCCTTCCTGGTCACACAACGGCAGACATTGGATGTTTGCCTTCCTGGTCACACAACGGCAGGCATTGGATGTCTGCCTTCCTGGTCACACAACGGCAGGCATTGGATGTCCGCCTTCCTGGTCACACAACGGCAGACATTGGATGTCTGCCTTCCGCGTTACACAACGGCAGACATTGGATGTCCGCCTTCCTGGTCACACAACGGCAGACATTGGATGTCTGCCTTCCTGGTCACACAACGGCAGGCATTGGATGTCTGCCTTCCTGGTCACACAACGGCAGACATTGGATGTCTGCCTTCCTGGTCACACAACGGCAGACATTGGATGTCTGCCTTCCTGGTCACACAACGGCAGACATTGGATGTCTGCCTTCCGCGTTACACAACGGCAGACATTGGATGTCTGCCTTCCTGGTCACACAACGGCAGACATTGGATGTCTGCCTTCCTGGTCACACAACGGCAGACATTGGATGTCTGCCTTCCGCGTTACACAACGGCAGACATTGGATGTCCGCCTTCCTGGTCACACAACGGCAGACATTGGATGTCTGCCTTCCTGGTCCCACAACGGCAGACATTGGATGTCTGCCTTCCGCGTTACACAACGGCAGACATTGGATGTCTGCCTTCCTGGTCACACAACGGCAGACATTGGATGTCTGCCTTCCTGGTCACACAACGGCAGACATTGGATGTCTGCCTTCCTGGTCACACAACGGCAGGCATTGGATGTCTGCCTTCCGCGTTACACAACGGCAGACATTGGATGTCTGCCCTCCGCGTTACACAACGGCAGACATTGGATGTCTACCTTCCTGGTCACACAACGGCAGGCATTGGATGTCTGCCTTCCGCGTTACACAACGGCAGACATTGGATGTCTGCCTTCCTGGTCACACAACGGCAGACATTGGATGTCTACCTTCCTGGTCACACAACGGCAGACATTGGATGTCTGCCTTCCTGGTCACACAACGGCAGACATTGGATGTCTGCCTTCCGCGTTACACAACGGCAGACATTGGATGTCTGCCTTCCTGGTCACACAACGGCAGACATTGGATGTCTACCTTCCTGGTCACACAACGGCAGACATTGGATGTCTGCCTTCCTGGTCACACAACGGCAGACATTGGATGTCTGCCTTCCGCGTTACACAACGGCAGACATTGGATGCCTACCTTCCTGGCCACACAACGGCAGACATTGGATGTCTGCCTTCCTGGTCACACAACGGCAGACATTGGATGTCTGCCTTCCGCGTTACACAACGGCAGACATTGGATGGCTGCCTTCCTGGTCACACAACGGCAGGCATTGGATGTCTGCCTTCCTGGTCACACAACGGCAGACATTGGATGTCTGCCTTCCTGGTCACACAACGGCAGACATTGGATGTCTGTCTTCCTGGTCACACAACGGCAGGCATTGGATGTCTGCCTTCCTGGTCACACAACGGCAGACATTGGATGTCTGCCTTCCGCGTTACACAACGGCAGACATTGGATGTCTGCCTTCCTGGTCACACAACGGCAGACATTGGATGTCTGTCTTCCTGGTCACACAACGGCAGACATTGGATGTCTGCCTTCCTGGTCACACAACGGCAGACATTGGATGTCTGCCTTCCTGGTCACACAACGGCAGACATTGGATGTCTGCCTTCCTGGTCACACAACGGCAGACATTGGATGTCTGCCTTCCTGGTCACACAACGGCAGACATTGGATGTCTGCCTTCCTGGTCACACAACGGCAGGCATTGGATATCTGCCTTCCTGGTCACACAACGGCAGGCATTGGATGTCTGCCTTCCTGGTTACACAACGGCAGACATTGAATGTCTGCCTTCCTGGTCACACAACGGCAGACATTGGATGTCTGCCTTCCTGGTCACACAACGGCAGACATTGGATGTCTGCCTTCCTGGTTACACAACGGCAGACATTGGATGTCTGCCTTCCTGGTCACACAACGGCAGACATTGGATGTCTGCCTTCCTGGTTACACAACGGCAGACATTGGATGTCTGCCTTCCTGGTCACACAACGGCAGACATTGGATGTCTGCCTTCCTGGTCACACAACGGCAGACATTGGATGTCTGCCTTCCGCGTTACACAACGGCAGACATTGGATATCTGCCTTCCTGGTCACACAACGGCAGACATTGGATGTCTGCCTTCCTGGTCACACAACGGCAGACATTGGATATCTGCCTTCCTGGTCACACAACGGCAGACATTGGATGTCTGCCTTCCTGGTTACACAACGGCAGACATTGGATGTCTGCCTTCCTGGTCACACAACGGCAGACATTGGATGTCTGCCTTCCTGGTTACACAACGGCAGACATTGGATGTCTGCCTTCCTGGTCACACAACGGCAGACATTGGATGTCTGCCTTCCTGGTCACACAACGGCAGACATTGGATGTCTGCCTTCCTGGTTACACAACGGCAGGCATTGGATGTCTGCCTTCCTGGTCACACAACGGCAGACATTGGATGTCTGCCCTCCGCGTTACACAACGTCAGACATTAGATGTCTGCCTTCCTGGTCACACAACGGCAGGCATTGGATGTCTGCCTTCCTGGTCACACAACGGCAGACATTGGATGTCTGCCTTCCTGGTCACACAACGGCAGGCATTGGATGTCTGCCTTCCTGGTCACACAACGGCAGACATTGGATGTCTGCCTTCCGCGTTACACAACGGCAGACATTGGATGTCTGCCTTCCGCGTTACACAACGGCAGACATTGGATGTCTGCCTTCCTGGTCACACAACGGCAGGCATGGGATGTCTGCCTTCCTGGTCACACAACGGCAGACATTGGATGTCTGCCTTCCGCGTTACACAACGGCAGACATTGGATGTCTGGCTTCCTGGTCACGCAACGGCAGACATTGGATGTCTGCCTTTCTGGTCACACAACGGCAGACATTGGATGTCTGCCTTCCGCGTTACACAACGGCAGACATTGGATGTCTGCCTTCCTGGTCACACAACGGCAGGCATGGGATGTCTGCCTTCCTGGTCACACAACGGCAGACATTGGATGTCTGCCTTCCTGGTCACACAACGGCAGGCATTGGATGTCTGCCTTCCTGGTCACACAACGGCAGACTTTGGATGTCTGCCTTCCTGGTCACACAACGGCAGACATTGGATGTCTGCCTTCCTGGTCACACAACGGCAGACTTTGGATGACTGCCTTCCGCGTTACACAACGGCAGACATTGGATGTCTGCCTTCCTGGTCACACAACGGCAGACATTAGATGTCTGCCTTCCTGGTCACACAACGGCAGACATTGGATGTCTGCCTTCCTGGTCACACAACGGCAGACATTGGATGTCTGCCTTCCTGGTCACACAACGGCAGACATTGGATGTCTGCCTTCCTGGTCACACAACGGCAGACATTGGATGTCTGCCTTCCTGGTCACACAACGGCAGACATTGGATGTCTGCCTTCCTGGTCACACAACGGCAGACATTGGATGTCTGCCTTCCTGGTCACACAACGGCAGACATTGGATGTCTGGCTTCCTGGTCACACAACGGCAGACATTGGATGTCTGTTTTCCTGGTCACACAACGGCAGACATTGGATGTCTGCCTTCCTGGTCACACAACGGCAGACATTGGATGTCTGGCTTCCTGGTCACACAACGGCAGACATTGGATGTCTGCCTTCCTGGTCACACAACGGCAGACATTGGATGTCTGCCTTCCTGGTCACACAACGGCAGACATTGGATGTCTGCCTTCCTGGTCACACAACGGCAGACATTGGATGTCTGCCTTCCTGGTCACACAACGGCAGACATTGGATGTCTGCCTTCCTGGTCACACAACGGCAGACATTGGATGTCTGCCTTCCTGGTCACACAACGGCAGACATTGGATGTCTGCCTTCCTGGTCACACAACGGCAGACATTGGATGTCTGCCTTCCTGGTCACACAACGGCAGACATTGGATGTCTGCCTTCCTGGTCACACAACGGCAGACATTGGATGTCTGCCTTCCTGGTCACACAACGGCAGACATTGGATATCTGCCTTCCTGGTCACACAACGGCAGACATTGGATGTCTGCCTTCCTGGTTACACAACGGCAGACATTGGATGTCTGCCTTCCGCGTTACACAACGGCAGACATTGGATGTCTGCCTTCCTGGTCACACAACGGCAGACATTGGATGTTTGCCTTCCTGGTCACACAACGGCAGACATTGGATGTCTGCCTTCCTGGTCACACAACGGCAGGCATTGGATGTCTGCCTTCCTGGTCACACAACGGCAGACATTGGATGTCTGTCTTCCTGGTCACACAACGGCAGACATTGGATTGCCTTCCTGGTCACACAACGGCATGGATGGATGGATGGATGGATGTCTGCCTTCCTGGTCACACAACGGCAGACATTGGATGTCTGCCTTCCTGGTCACAACGGCAGGCATTGGATGTCTGCCTTCCTGGTCACACAACGGCAGACATTGGATGTCTGTCTTCCTGGTCACACAACGGCAGGCATTGGATGTTTGCCTTCCTGGTCACACAACGGCAGACATTGGATGTCTGCCTTCCTGGTCACACAACGGCAGACATTGGATGTCTGCCTTCCTGGTCACACAACGGCAGACATTGGATGTCTGCCTTCCTGGTCACACAACGGCAGACATTGGATGTCCGTCTTCCTGGTCACACAACGGCAGACATTGGATGTCTGTCTTCCTGGTCACACAACGGCAGGCATTGGATGTCTGCCTTCCTGGTCACACAACGGCAGACATTGGATGTCTGCCTTCCTGGTCACACAACGGCAGACATTGGATGTCTGCCTTCCTGGTCACACAACGACAGACATTGGATGTCTGTCTTCCTGGTCACACAACGGCAGGCATTGGATGTCTGCCTTCCTGGTCACACAACGGCAGACATTGGATGTCTGCCTTCCTGGTCACACAACGGCAGGCATTGGATGTCTGCCTTCCGCGTTACACAACGGCAGGCATGGGATGTCTGCCTTCCTGGTCACACAACGGCAGACATTGGATGTCTGCCTTCCTGGTCACACAACGGCAGACATTGGATGTTGCCTTCCTGGTCACACAACGGCAGACATTGGATGTCCGCCTTCCTGGTCACACAACGGCAGACATTAGATGTCTGCCTTCCTGGTCACACAACGGCAGACATTGGATGCCTACCTTCCTGGTCACACAACGGCAGACATTAGATGTCTGCCTTCCTGGTCACACAACGGCAGACATTGGATGTCTGCCTTTCTGGTCACACAACGGCAGACATTAGATGTCTGCCTTCCTGGTCACACAACGGCAGACATTGGATGTCTGCCCTCCGCGTTACACAACGGCAGACATTGGATGTCTGCCTTCCTGGTCACACAACGGCAGACATTGGATGTCTGCCTTCCTGGTCACACAACGGCAGACATTGGATGTCTGCCTTCCTGGTCACACAACGGCAGACATTGGATGTCTGCCTTCCTGGTCACACAACGGCAGACATTGGATTGCCTGCCTTCCTGGTCACACAACGGCAGACATTGGATGTCTGCCTTCCTGGTCACACAACGGCAGACATTGGATGTCTGCCTTCCTGGTCACACAACGGCAGACATTGGATGTCTGCCCTCCGCGTTACACAACGGCAGACATTGGATGTCTGTCTTCCTGGTCACACAACGGCAGACATTAGATGTCTGCCTTCCTGGTCACACAACGGCAGACATTGGATGTCTGCCTTCCTGGTCACACAACGGCAGACATTGGATGTCTGCCTTCCTGGTCACACAACGGCAGGCATTGGATGTCTGCCTTTCTGGTCACACAACGGCAGACTTTGGATGACTGCCTTCCGCGTTACACAACGGCAGACATTGGATGTCTGCCTTCCTGGTCACACAACGGCAGACATTGGATGTCTGCCCTCCTGGTCACACAACGGCAGACATTGGATGTCTGCCTTCCTGGTCACACAACGGCAGACATTGGATGTCTGCCTTCCTGGTCACACAACGGCAGACATTGGATGTCTGCCTTCCTGGTCACACAACGGCAGACATTGGATGTCTGGCTTCCTGGTCACACAACGGCAGACATTGGATGTCTGTCTTCCTGGTCACACAACGGCAGACATTGGATGTCTGCCTTCCTGGTCACACAACGGCAGACATTGGATGTCTGGCTTCCTGGTCACACAACGGCAGACATTGGATGTCTGTCTTCCTGGTCACACAACGGCAGACATTGGATGTCTGCCTTCCTGGTCACACAACGGCAGACATTGGATGCCTGCCTTCCTGGTCACACAACGGCAGACATTGAATGTCTGCCTTCCTGGTCACACAACGGCAGACATTGGATGTCTGCCTTCCTGGTCACACAACGGCAGACATTGAATGTCTGCCTTCCTGGTCACACAACGGCAGGCATGGGATGTCTGCCTTCCTGGTCACACAACGGCAGACATTGGATGTCTGCCTTCCGCGTTACACAACGGCAGACATTAGATGTCTGCCTTCCGCGTTACACAACGGCAGACATTAGATGTCTGCCTTCCGCGTTACACAACGGCAGACATTGGATGTCTGCCTTCCTGGTCACACAACGGCAGACATTGGATGTCTGCCTTCCTGGTCACACAACGGCAGACATTGGATGTTGCCTTCCTGGTCACACAACGGCAGACATTGGATGTTGCCTTCCTGGTCACACAACGGCAGACATTGGATGTTGCCTTCCTGGTCACACAACGGCAGACATTGGATGTTGCCTTCCTGGTCACACAACGGCAGACATTGGATGTCTGCCTTCCTGGTCACACAACGGCAGACATTGGATGTCTGCCTTCCGCGTTACACAACGGCAGACATTGGATGTCTGCCTTCCTGGTCACACAACGGCAGGCATTGGATGTCTGCCTTCCTGGTCACACAACGGCAGACATTGGATGTCTGTCTTCCTGGTCACACAACGGCAGACATTGGATGTCTGCCTTCCTGGTCACACAGCGGCAGACATTGGATGTCTGCCTTCCTGGTCACACCCCGGCAGACATTGGATGTTGCCTTCCTGGTCACACAACGGCAGACATTGGATGTTGCCTTCCTGGTCACACCCCGGCAGACATTGGATGCCTACCTTCCTGGTCACACCCCGCTCCCTGACAGATGACCCACGGAGTACGCTAACGACGCTGTTGCTCCGCGGCCTGTCAAACCGCCCTAGGCGAAATGACGCTGCCAGGTGTCGACTTACAAGGAAGGGGAGGTTCGGTCGGCTTGTATGACACGTCAGGATCGGTAGCCGAAGGGCGGGGGAGGAGCGGCGGGCTTCATCATGCCGTCGCCAAAGGAGGATCGGTACTCGGTAGGGTTTGTCCACCCAGCCTTCTACCTTCGATGGGTTTGGTTCATGTTGGGCAGATTAGGATTTGATCGAGCAGTACTCGGATGGTTGTGTCCAGAACGCACTGTGTGGGCGCCACATCGCAATGTTGGTGCAGCGCCCTTAAGCTCCCCAATCATCATCATGTCAAGAACGCGCTGTGTGGGCGCCACATCGCAATGTTGGTGCAGCGCCCTTAAGCTCCCCATTCATCATCATGTCAAGAACGCACAGGACACTGGTCCTAATCGTCGTAAGCAGCGGCGCACAAAAAGGTTCGGGATACTAGTGCCATTTGGCCTTCCCTGTCTGGTTCGCTGTTTGGGAAGAGTGGAGAGGGATTCAACTCCTCCGTCTACAGAAGCTCCGTCTGAAAGTTAATCAGAATTCAATCAGAATATCATTGGTGGGTAAATGTTTGATATGTGGGATGGTAATGTTTGCCATGATGGTGAGATGAAACTAAACTTAAGGGATCATTAGCATGGCAATATTTATTTATTTTCTATAAAAATGGCCGAGATTAATCGAATCAAGCTTTCGTTGTCCGAAAATGAATATTGCAATGCTAATGATCTCATAAGTTTATATTCAAAATTCAACTCCTTTGGCATATACATCTGAACCAAAGTGTAACTATTTTGTAAATTAACCCGCGACTTACTGGGGGGGGGGCTATTTCCCCCCCCCCCCCCTCCCGTTATATTGCAATAACTCCTAAACCAACTCTAGCATCGTCACCAAACTTGCAGTACCTTCTCCCACATCAATTATAGACATGTTGGCCAAATAAAGAAGATGAGGTTATGATAGGTCAACCGGGAATGACGTCAGAGTGACGTCATATGTTCTTCGGTTTTGTTGAAAAAATAATGGTTTGCGGAAAACGCTGTCAAAGGTACAATGTTTGAGATAAATTAAATTGTCAAATCAAATTACTGACAATAGACCTGGCTATCAAACTGCCATCTCGGATTTTTGATTTTTTTGCATTCAAAATTTTGAGAAATCCAAATACATTTTTGTTTAACAAAATTTTCAAAAAGAAATCAGAATTATCCAAAAACCGGAATATATGTGATCGAGACGTCTAAGGTACTTTTTCGCGTTCTAGACGAAAAACAAACCCATACACATGTGTTACAACGCCTAATGACCGTAATCTGCAGTTTGACCTCGTGACCTCGGATGACCTTGACCTGACCCAAGGTCATAAACAGCTTAGAATGGTACTTAGAAGTGTCAGACACGAATCATACCGATTTATCGAATGCTTATGCGTTTAATATCGCAATTTTGCGCGACAATTACATCCATCGAGACCTTTTGACACGGTCAAACATTTTGTACTTGACCTGACCTGTGACGTCATCGGTGACTCCGAGGTCAACAATATTATGTTTCCCTTGATACATTTTCTAGGGCTATCGAATTCCGTTTGAATTTTTACAATCGGTCAAGTAGTTCCTGAGATCCGAGGGGGAGGGAAATAGCCCCTCCCCCCCTTCCCCCCAGTAAGTCGCGTTATGGAATATACCCCAGCAACTCGCGGGTTAAGGAAGCTGATCAGAGCTGGCTATGGGTGATTTCAAGCGTTGTATGTGAAATTAATCAGCGTAGTTTTGTGGACCAAAACAACGTTGTTCATTTGCAACTGACCAACACTGCAGAGTCACCTGAGACGAGAGCTATTTGCGTTGAATGCTTGCATCAGATTCGTTAAATTCCGTTCATAGCGCATGTTTTGGCATTGTATCTTAAGACATCCTAGCAATCATGTATAAATGCATGTGTTACAAATAATTTAATTTGCCGAGATATCAAATTCAAAGTTATATTTGTTGTGCCGAATCGCGATCCAATTGCCTTGTTCAACACAAAATCGTTTTGCGTTTGCTTAGGGCAGTGATTCCCAAATATGAGGCAATAACCCACTTGCGGTAATGGCCTGTAGCCGGGGATAATGGCCTGTAGCCGGGGATAATGGTCTGTAGCCGGGGGTAATGGCATGTAGCCGGGGGTAATGGCCTGTAGCCGGGGGTAATGGCCTGTAGCCGGGGGTAATGGCCGGTAGCCGGGAGTAGTGGCCTGTAGCCGGGGGTAATGGCCTGTAGCCGGGGTAATGGCCTGTAGCCGGGGGTAATGGCCTGTAGCCGGGGGTAATGGCCTGTAGCCGGGGGTAATGGCCTGTAGCCGGGGGTAATGGCCTGTAGCCGGGGGTAATGGCCTGTAGCGGGGGTAATGGCCTGTAGCCGGGGGTAAGTGGCCTGTAGCCGGGGGTAATGGCCTGTAGCCGGGGGTAATGGCCGGTAGCCGGGGGTAGTGGCCTGTAGCCGGGGGTAATGGCCTGTAGCCGGGGTAATGGCCTGTAGCCGGGGGTAATGGCGATTGAGTAGCTATGTGAGTAATTATAGCTGGTTCGTCTGATGATGGCGCACCATGCATTTAATGCGCACAATGCACAAGCTAATCCAGCTTTTGTTTCACTGTCACCACATGTTTGCAAAGAGTTATTTCTAAGTTATTATCAAAGAGTTATTATTACCAATGTATGCTATCTGATGCTCAACTTTGTGTTATGTTTTGTTTGTGTAGTTCTTATACACTGGGAACCGCAACTGTAGAATAAGAGCAACAGCACACAGGTCTCATTGTCCCTAGATGGCACCTGTCCCACCTGTCCCTAGATGGCACTAGTACTAAGAGCCTGAAGATATGCTGTACCGCATAGCTTGAAGCCGATAACTGCGGTCTGCGGAATGGGAGAGGGGTTGGCGAGTCATTCTGGTCATCATAGAGAGGTAACCAATAACCATACCCTTTCCGTTGAGAACCACTGGCTTAGTGTTTAGACTCCCGCTGAAAGTCTAAACTCAGCTTTGTACCATGTTTACGTTGGGACTTGACCACTCCTTTCAAATCAAACCAAACGACCTGCAGTGTGTTGGGTTGCTCCGTTGGCGCACCCCGTGGGAGTGACTCGTCAAGTCTCGTAATGGCTCCTCTGCTGACAGTCTCTATTTGATGTCACCATACTCTTTATGCCAGCACCATCTACTCCATTCTTGTTAAGAATAAAGTAACGTATTTTCTTTTTTAGGTAAGTATTTTCTTGTTAGAATTTCTAATAAATAAATGCATTGTTGGCGTACTTGTTGGTGCCTTACTGTAACTGTGGGGTAGGTTGCTGGAATCCCAGCTCTCAGAGTCGGAAGGAAGGTTGAGGACCATCTGAATGCGGGCAGAACTGACGCCAGCATTGATAGAGCAAGGCTACCTGGTCAGGTAGCGACTACGCGACACGCTGCTTCATGCACTGTGGTAGTAGTGGTGCCAGTTTCAGAAAATATTTGTCCAATGTCCGACCGATGTCCAAGACCATGGTCAGCTGTCCGTCCGAAACTGTCCGAAAATAATTGTTTGTCCGAAATGTGTCCGAAAGCAGAAAAAGTGTTTGATATGGAAATGAATTACCTGTGGCACACTTTCTTTTTTAATAAAAAAAGTAACTAAGTGATTTTCGCGACAAGCCATCCTTGGGCATTGGATGTCCGAAAATGTCCAAGGAAATATACTTATGTCCGTCCGAAAACCGAATCGGTCTTCGGACAAATTCGGAATTCCGAAAATTATTGAACCGATTGGCACCACTAGTAGGTAGTACCTGGGGCAGGTGGGAAAATTAGCTTCGTTCCGATCGGCACGCACCATTCCCTCGACGGATTTTCGACGCATTGATCATCACCGGACTTTGAGTTGGGGATAAAAATTACAAGACATCTCTCGCTTTGGTATGCAGCACGCCGTTGCAACTCCTCGACAGATTTTCGACTCATTGATCCTCACCGAACTTTGAGTTGGTGATAAAAATTTCAAAACATCTCTCGCTTTGGTATGCAGCACGCCGTTGCAACTCGTTGGCGTGGCAGGCGTTGGGCGTTGCAACCTTGCAACGCTTTGGTGAGGAGTGAGCATGAACTTGGCGGAGTTAACTGATAATATACCGTGGCATTCCGTATCCTTTCTTCCGGGGGGTGATCCGAGTCGTCGGGGCAGCCCAACGGAGCCGGAGTGGCGGCGTGGTGGTGGTGGTGGGGGGGGGGGGGGGGGTTCGGCGTCCGGTTACAGCCGGTGACATCCGCTCCTGCCGCTGCAGCTGCTGCTGCGTGTCTCCGGATCAATCCGAGGGAGGGAGGCCGTGCCATACTCTATTGACCGTGTCGCGGACCGGCACTGTACGTTCGTGACAGGGCGGCACTCGTCTGCATGGCGTGTGGCCAGCGTGTTAGCTGCGGCAGCGCTGCTATTTTCATTACCTGCCCCCTGTGCAACACGGTCGGAGGGTGCGCTACTACGCGACAACGCTACCAGCGCACAGTGGGCGAAAACGGACTTTTAGCGCGACACGGCGTTTCTGCTTCAATTTACGGCAGCGGTTTGAACATGTCAATCGATAGCTGATGAATCAGGAAGCTAAAAATATGCACTTTCTTTTATCTGGGTTACCCGGCATTGACTGGGGAGACAAATATTCCCCCCCCCCCCCCCCCACCCCCGTTATCTCCGGAACCAATGATCGCAGCGAGACGCGCAAGGCGGCATTCGAAAGGGGCGCCCCCGCCGCCCCCCCCCCCCCCTGGCTGCGTGCCTGCTGACATTAGCATATATCCATGTGATGAGAATGAGACGCGCCATAGCAATATCGGCGGCTGAACAATAGTGTGTGTTTGAAGACATGGTGCATACAAATACACAAATTTATTGGCAAATCGGTGTTATACTTTCATGCTATGGACATTTTTCTTGAAAATGAGCCGTATAAAATAGTCAATTTTTACATTTTATTTTTCACCCCATGTTATTCACCCCTAGCAGGCCGTTATCGCCCACTGTGCAGCGGGGTAAAGCGGGAGCATCCAGCACGCGACAACGCTACCAGCGGGGTAAAGCGGAATCATCCAGCCAGACTTCGTTTTAATTCACGCTTGCAGAATAATGCGTATGGTCTTGTTGAAAGCGATTGGCAACAGTATAATGTATTTTTTTTATCTCACTAATGTCTCCAAATTACGGCAAACAGGTGCGAAAAAAACTTATAACAGGTGCGCTTACATTGAAAGTAGTTAAGTGTTGTCAGATAGTAGGAGATATTCCCTTAAGCTCGCCTAAGTGAAAATCGCCATCGTACCAAAGATAAGTTGTTTCCAATTTGCTCAGACACACGGCTCGAGTGATTTTGGCTCATTTTAGTCCAAAATTGTGCCTAATGTTCCATAAATTACGCAAGATATATTTGATTGTCACAAATATGTTTCTCAAATTGGTACATGTCGCCTCATTTTACACTATAAATCGTTGAGTAATGAGTATGATGTCATTGCGATTTCCGGCTGACGCTATTACCTTATCATTGTACTGATACTGACATGAACAGAAATTATATGATGGCGATAAGTATAGTAAGTGTTGTATGGGATATCGCAAAGTAACGTGATTAGGAAAATATCCCCATTTATCGCGGTATACAATGTTGCAATGTTTTTGTTGTGTATGACATTTGCAACTGCCAAGATTCAACATCGCTTAATGTTTAGTATTTTATCCTATGCCGCCTTTGGCAGAAATCAAGACTGTGATTGCTTGTCAGTTATGTCGCTAGTCAAATTCAAAATTCGTTTTCTTAAAGGTAAATATTCACCTTTTGATTTATTTTTCTGCATTGTTCTGTGACACATGTATGATATCAAATTGATCGTGCCTCAATTTAAAAGTGAAATAACAACTTTTTCTATTTCAAAAATTACATTTTGGGAAATAAATGATGTATTTACATATGGTGACAAACAGCATGATCCATCACTATCGCTGGTTTGAATGTTGATTTGTAAACAAGTCATAGAGCTAGAAATGAAGTAAGTGCGCCAAGAAGCGAAACAACGCCCCTGATTGGTCAATGAAACAAATCGCCGACACTAAATAGGTCGCCGTTGGGTGCATAAGTGAACTTCCGATTTAATTGCCAATTTTTGTCAATGTTTGTTGATTTTTTGTTGAGAATTGTTATTTTTCATGATAAACTAAAGCATGGTGTTATACAGCAGAGCCAGAGACAAAACAAAACTCCTAATGCTGAAAATAAATGAATTAATTTTCACAAATTGAGGGTCGCAACCACTAACTAGGCCGCCGTTGGGTGCATAAGTTAACTGCTAATTTGGTTTCCTTTATATTAAATGTCTGTGGATTGTAAGGATATAAGGGCACATCATCACAATAGACATATTTCCCATACAATTTTGTCCAAAAAAAAAAAATTGCTAGAGAAGCCAGGAATTCGATGGGAACCGAAATTCAGTACCAAGTACTTGAGAGTACCGACAATTATAAGCGTGGATCGCTTATCAACTTTAACTTGAAATATCTTTCAGTAGGAATGTGTATTGTTTATAAGCAAAATGTGATCAATTTACAATATATTTTGGTCTTGTCTGTCGATTTCAAGTAATAACTCCATGTTTGTGGAAAAGGGTGAATATTTCCCTTTAATAATAAAAACCAGTAAAACTCCTTTTTGGGCGATGACCGAGCGGGCGCGCTCTGGTAAAGCTAAAACAGGTTTGAAATTTGAAACGGTACGGGAGCACACGTGCGCATTGACTGTGTCCCAATGATGAGTAAAACGTGCAATAGTTTTACCGTGGTTATACCCTAGTATGCATAGGAACGTTCAGCTGAATCGGGCAGGTAGTTTCAGAGATAGAAAATAGTGGTCCGCACGTGCGTAGTCCACACGTGCATGGTGACTCAAAAGTTCAGCCAAGTGCAAACCTCCTAACAACCCTTCCTAAGCATGTATGCAAATTTTCACCTCAATATGTCCAGTAGTTTCCGAGCTCTGAAATACGGTGGCGCACGTGCGCACGTTCATATTGGTGTATGCCTCGGCACGTCTAAAGCAGCTAATAGTCATGCCCTAACCTACATGCAAAATTTCAGCTCAATAGGTGATAGGTCCAGCAGTTTCGAAGATATAAAAAGGGGGTGCGCACGTGCCATGCAACTTCCGATTCATCATGTGGAATATTGCTAGGATGTCAGTCGGAAGCAGTACACTAAATTTCGCCATAATCACGGCCTAGTAGTTTCTGAGATACATCATAGGGCTGTAACCCGACACCCTTATTTCTTCCACGTGCTCACGTGCGCTCAAGCCTTAAGTTTAAATTAGGCATGCAGCATTTGTGGCATCATTGGCATACGCCAAATGTGGTCCAGTCTGATGAAGCAATTCTATCATCAGGCGTGATTTTCCTCTAAAATCGGTGATTTCACCTGCCCCACTTTTGCGCGTGCCACGCGCTGTGGCACCACTCATCAGAACGCACCATACCAAAACAAAATGTATTTGATGGACCTATCAATTCAATTCAATTCAATTTATTCAGACATCCCTACATGGGGACAAAGCACATGTCAGTAGGTACGGTTAAACAGTAAGTAGGTATGTATATACACACCCACACACGCATACACGCATATACGCCCACATATAGGCCATGCCATTCACCGGCACACTCTCAAACACGATCACCCATGAGGCAACACCAAAAGCCGAATGAGGCCCCAGGCGTCCTTGTTATTCTGAGCCAGAAGCCACCGGAGGGAGTCTGTAAGGCCACAGAGGGGCCGGGGGGTATCCAATAGCTCCCGGTCTACACGCCCTCCGGCAACTCGCAATAGCGTCGCAAGGCTCCCTCCACACAGTACAAGCATATCATTTGCCAGCGAACCCGTGTTGCACGCGGAAGTCGCGTTGAGAGCAACACGCGCTAAACTGCTTAATAAAACACAGCGAAGGCGATGGTCACCGCGAAATGCATTGCTGAAGGCATTGAATAATGCGCGGCGAAGCACTACCTGCACGCTAGGTATCTATATCGCCGCCAGCAGTGCTGTATGGTGTGCTATGCGAGGCAAGCGTAGCGCAGATTTGATGGCTGTCGCCTGCCACGACTCCAGGCGCGCGATGTCAGCGGACCTCAGGTAGCACAGTGCACAGCCATATAGCATTGCCGGTGACACTACAGCGCGCCAGAGGTAGGCCAGCAAGCCATCGGTGAATCTATCCAATGGTGAAAACCCGATCTCAATCGAAGCAGTGGTTGCAAAGTTATTGGCTTCCGAAAAAGCGTATGTACGGCCGTGCCGGGCCGGGACGGGTAAAATGTAAATTTGTCTAGTAAGTTGACGAGAAACCTCACGGCCGCTTCGCGCCCGCTCGGTAAAAATCAGGCAATTTGTTATCGACATTTGTTAATTGCGGTATCTTTCTGGCTGCCATGACCGGCCGAGCCTGTTACAAATCAGTTGCAAAGCTCCCAAGTATGCCCGAGAACTTAAGACCGATGCAAAATCTTTGCCGAGGTCTGGACTCCAGCCGGCTAAATTGTCTACATTTTTGTCGTGTTAGTATGGAATCTATTATAAAATCGCATTGCTAAGTGAGCTTCATTTACATGTATGTTCATTTACATTTATGCTGACATCAGCGTTGGTGGGTACAACTATGAAGGGCAGTGGCTAGCAACGGTTGATTTATTCTGTTTCATTTCACACATCCCAAAATATCCGTGTCTATTCCGTCCGTATTTAGATAAATGAAGCCATTGTTTTTTTGGCGCTGGTAAGATAAATGTGACGGTTACAAGGATAGATGAGACTCCTGCTGTCCGCCGACAGTGAGAATATATGTGTTACTGACCGGCCGTTCACCTTCCGCGAAACTGTGACGATTATACACCCCGCTTTCTCCCCTGCCCGGCAACAGTGGATTGGAGCACCTTTTACCTTCGATGGCGGTCGACTTGGCCGGTTTCTTTGTGTCTCTGTTTCTGCGTGGGCTGTTGTATTTGTCGTGCATTTAAAGCGATGGTTACATCACGCTGTGTTAAGGTGATATGCTGGAGACGTCCAGTTCAGTGGAGTTCAGTGGGATATTGGACTCACCGTCTACAGATGCTGTTCCCATGGCAACACGGCGAGTCTGGCCGAGCGGCCGCGCCGCGCCGCTGAAACTTAGCTCCCTGGCCGGCTGTCCAGGCCGGTATTGCGCCCGGTGCCACCTGGGGCGCCATCACAGCCGTCTGCCCTGTCCGGCTGTCCCGGCCGGTATGGCGGCCCGGTGCCACCTGGGACACCATCACAGCCGTCTGCCGTGGCCGGCTGTCCCGGCCGGTATCGCGGCCCGGTGCCACCTGGGGCACCATCACAGCCGTCTGTACCGCCGGCAGACACCGCATGGCTACCGACCCTGAATGGCTTCAGCAGGCTGATGAGGGAGCCTGCTCGGTGGAATACCGAAACCAGCTGTGTCCTCTCGCATTAAAATAATGACGTCATCTGTGCTATAGTATTAACCCGCGCACTGCAGGGGCTTTGCGCCGAACACTAACTGCAGGGGGGTTGATTTCCGCCCCCCCCCCCCCACCCCCCGTAAGATCTGGAAAACTAAACTACGTAGCGACAAGCGGAAAACGTCATTTGATAGGTTGATACAAGTTCTATCGAAAGTATTTCATTATTTTTTAGGTCAGGTCAAAGTTGAGATCACCAGAGGTCATCAAAGGTCAAATTTCCTGTTTTTCCTGTTTTAGGACATCGCTCCAGAAATTCCCATATATCTCGGAAACTATGCTAGTTAGAAACAAACGGAAAATCAAACGCCAGCCAGTTAAATTTGCAATCGACAAAGTGTCTTCAAAATTGATATCGGGTTAATATTTGAGGCTCCAGAAGTCAAAAAAGAAAAAATGCTGTTTTGTTTTGCAAAATCGTGTTTCGCTATTCACTTTTTACTTAATCAAAATAACGGAAAACTGTTCACGCCATTGTGTTTATCTCAAGGCGCTTCGAATGATATACATGGTGACCTTGTTAAGTCAACTTAAAAAATTTACCTCAGGTCAAGGTCAAGTAGTGACCCAAGTAGGGCATGTTGCATATGGGGAGACGTGTCTCGACGAGACAAACACATTTTTGTCTATTTTATTTCTCTATCTTCATTATGTCGGGAGTTATTGACAAAAAAGTGATGGTGACCTCGCATGACCTCAAATGACCCCATAGGGGCCACTGAACAAAAATTACACTTGGATCATCAAGAATATCCTATAATAACATGATCCAGAAGTAATTGGACTAATATCATGCATATCCTTGAAATAGGAAGCATTTGTATATTTCCCCATTGATTTATTATGGGGAGGTTACGAAATTGACCTGACCTTAGGTCACTGATATCAAAATTCCGAGATAAACGAATTGTAAGTACTGATGCCCTCATGACATCCTGTAAGTTTCAAACTGATCGGTAAGAAACTCTGGCTTTGGCACAACTGCAAACATTTTTTGGAGGTGGGGTCACTTGACCTGGTCTGGTGACCTGACCTGAGATGACCCGAGGTTATTTTTTTTTCAAGTGTGCACAATTGATGTCCTAACAGGTGTGCCAAAACCCGGCAGCGCTGCGCGCCGCCGTTTTTTCGCTAGCTGCGAAAACCCTAAGGGGGAGCGGAAATCATCCCCCCCCCCCCTGCAGTGCGCGGGTTAACACGTATGGTTGTTATATGGCATAAAGTTTGCATATTCTTCATATTGGCAATACAATCTTGCTTCTTATTTGAATCCTTATATCAAAATTTGGAAATGGGCACCTTATGAATGTCCATTGACTCCTTTGTCCGTTGTCCATTCAGAATTAGAATTCACGCCGATCAGCATCATCCAATGGCTCCGATTGGGAGACAATTAAAATGTCCTTGATGGCATCATTGTTGTCCACCAGTCGCTCTCGTCCACCGAATTGAATTGCACGCTTTGAGGCAACCATTCTCCGGAAAGAAAGGTAACTGTGTTCGGTGTCTGGTGTATCTGCCCCAGGACTTCCCGTTCTCTTTCAAAGAAACAAATCATTGAAGTACGTTCAACTGAGGAAAATAAGCTTGGACAAGGCATTTATTTTTATGTTCTTTCATTTTGTCTTTCGTCACTGTTACAGCAATCATGCATAACAAAGAGCATCTCACGTTTAATGTTTACGTAAAAGGCGGCGCGGCTGTAATTTACTGGCACAGAACAGAATGCCAGTTCGTGTTACGTCAGTAGACATGATGAGAAGCGTAAAACAATAGAAAGCGTCAAACCGATCGTGAAATTGAGCACACACGGAACGCTGCTCACTTTGGCACTAGCCATGTTATTAGTCTACCCTTACTATATTCACTGATTGTGTTTTCTCATTGTTTCAGATGATGATGTGCTCAGCAATTACTTCTCACGTAATGGCAAAAAGAAGGGCCTTCTTAGTTTGTTCAGCTACGCCAAGGACTCTCTCCTGCCTGTGCGTAACAAAAAGTCGTACTGACGCGCGGCGTACCGTCGCCCCCGGGTCAGTGGGTGATTCGGGACGCGACCTGGGGTCACTCAGGCCACTCAGGCCGGCTCTGGGTCACCAGTGCGACCACGCTCAACGCCTCACTCGGGCACGGTGACCAGGTGCTACTCAGACCCGACTGAAGGTCGCTCCTCGCGCTGCTGTGTCGGCGGATCGGTCCGCCTTCGTCCCCCGCCGCTCCCTCAGCTCCGGCCATGGTGTGTGGTGTGTGGCGTGCCAGAGGATTCGTTCGGCAGCCGGGCATATCTCGTCGTCACGAGCGTCCACCGACACCGGTCTGCATGGCACGCGGCTGGGGCTGCTGGCGGCGGCTCGCTCTCAGTGTGAAATCAGCGGAGAGCTGCCCTGTTTGTTCCCGCCCTGGCTGGAATCAGCGGCGAGCTGCCCTGTTTGTTCCCGCCCTGGCTGGAATCAGCGGCGAGCTGCCCTGTTTGTTCCCGCCCTGGCTGGAATCAGCGGCCAGCTGCCCTGTTTGTTCCCGCCCTGGCTGGAATCAGCGGCGAGCTGCCCTGTTTGTTCCCGCCCTGGCTGGAATCAGCGGAGAGCTGCCCTGTTTGTTCCCGCCCTGGCTGGAATCAGCGGAGAGCTGCCCTGTTTGTTCCCGCCCTGGCTGACGATTGTGTGCCGTCAGGCGCTCGTCCGGCGGAGCTGTGTACCGGCGCTGCGTTCGTGTGTGGCCAGCCAGATAGGCCCGGCTCTCAGCATGCCGATGGGTAGGCCACAGGACCCCCTACCGTGCATTGAACGGGCTCTGAGCCGGCGCTAAGGCGGCCGTGTACAGTGTACAGTCGTCTGATGTGTGCCATGTGCCGCCTGCAGCAGTCGTCTGCTGTGTGCTGTGTGCCGCCTGCAGCAGTCGTCTGCTGTGTGCTGTGTGCCGCCTGCAGAAGTCGTCTGCTGTGTGCTGTGTGCCGCCTGCAGCAGTCAGGCTGCTGGTGCTGCGTGGACGCTGGGCAGTCATCAGGCCGGAGGTCGGTCCGCCGTCGGGCGGGATTCCGTCAGCCGTCGACTCGGTCCGTCGGCGTGCTGTCGAAGCCGACGGAACCCTCCCGGGGACCTAACTGCCGGCGGCGACACGCGGGCAGTACTATGAGGCTGGGTGGTGGGAGGGGGTCGGTTTTTACTACCATATGACAGGAGTGCTGTGCATGACTGGTGGACGCTAGAGCCGCCGTCGCCGTCCGTTCTGTTACTGGTGTGCGCGTGCGCGTGAGTGGAGGTACTGGACTGCTACAGCGGGTGGCTCTTAATGGTGATTAAACTATTGTGTTGCGGAGCATTACGTGACGTTTGGAGGGTGATACCTCCGTTGTGCTGTTCTTCTGGGGTGTTTTAAGACGCTGAGAATTTCAATAAATCTGCCTGACAGTGCGCGTGTCTGAGTCGGATGTGTTTCGAGTGGTGCTGTGTCGGCAGCGCTGTGGCTCTAGTGTGCAGACTGTTTACGCTGTGGCTCTAGTGTGCACGCTGTTAACGCTGGGGTCTCGGTGTGCAGGCTGTTAACGCTGGGGACTCGATGTACACGCTGTGTTAACGCTGGGGACTCGGTGTGCAGACTGTTAACGCTGGGGACTCGGTGTACACGCTGTGTTAACGCTGGGGACTCGGTGTGCAGACTGTTAACGCTGTGGCTCTAGTGTGCAGACTGTTTACGCTGTGGCTCTAGTGTGCACGCTGTTAACGCTGGGGACTCGGGTGTGCAGACCGTTAACGCTGGGGACTCGGTGTGCAGGCTGTTAACGCTGGGGACTCGGTGTACACGCTGTGTTAACGCTGGGGACTCGGTGTGCAGACTGTTAACGCTGGGGACTCGGTGTACACGCTGTGTTAACGCTGGGGACTCGGTGTGCAGACTGTTAACGCTGGGGACTCGGTGTGCAGACTGTTAACGCTGGGGACTCGGTGTGCAGACTGTTAACGCTGGGGACGCGGTGTGCAGACTGTTAACGCTGGGGACTCGGTGTACAGATTGTTAACGCTGGGGACTCGGTGTGCAGGCTGTTAACGCTGGGGACTCGGTGTGCAGGCTGTTAACGCTGGGGACTCGGTGTACAGATTGTTAACGCTGGGGACTCGGTGTGCAGACTGTTAACGCTGGGGACTCGGTGTGCAGATTGTTAACGCTGGGGACTCGGTGTGCAGACTGTTAACGCTGGGGACTCGGTGTGCAGACTGTTAACGCTGGGGACTCGGTGTGCAGACTGTTAACGCTGGGGACTCGGTGTGCAGACTGTTAACGCTGGGGACTCGGCGTGCAGACTGTTAACGCTGGGGACTCGGTGTACAGATTGTTAACGCTGGGGACTCGGTGTGCAGACTGTTAACGCTGGGGACTCGGTGTACAGATTGTTAACGCTGGGGACTCGGTGTGCAGACTGTTAACGCTGGGGACTCGGTGTGCAGATTGTTAACGCTGGGGACTCGGTGTGCACGCTGTTAACGCTGGGGACTCGGTGTGCAGACTGTTAACGCTGGGGACTCGGTGTACACGCTGTGTTAACGCTGGGGACTCGGTGTGCAGGCTGTTAACGCTGGGGACTCGGTGTGCACGCTGTTAACGCTGGGGACTCGGTGTGCAGGCTGTTGACGCTGGGGACTCGGTGTGCAGACTGTTAACGCTGGGGACTCGGTGTGCAGACTGTTAACGCTGGGGACTCGGTGTGCAGACCGTTAACGCTGGGGACTCGGTGTGCAGATTGTTAACGCTGGGGACTCGGTGTACACGCTGTGTTAACGCTGGGGACTCGGTGTACACGCTGTGTTAACGCTGGGGTCTCGGTGTGCAGAGTGTTAACGCTGGGGACTCGGTGTGCAGATTGTTAACGCTGGGGACTCGGTGTGCAGATTGTTAACGCTGGGGACTCGGTGTGCAGACCGTTAACGCTGGGGACTCGGTGTGCAGACTGTTAACGCTGGGGACTCGGTGTGCAGATTGTTAACGCTTTGGCTCTAGTGTGCACGCTGTTAACGCTGGGGACTCGGTGTGCAGACTGTTAACGCTGGGGACTCGGTGTACACGCTGTGTTAACGCTGGGGACTCGGTGTGCAGACTGTTAACGCTGGGGACTCGGTGTGCAGGCTGTTAACGCTGGGGACTCGGTGTGCAGACTGTTAACGCTGGGGACTCGGTGTGCAGACTGTTAACGCTGGGGACTCGGTGTGCAGACTGTTAACGCTGGGGACTCGGTGTGCAGACTGTTAACGCTGGGGACTCGGTGTGCAGGCTGTTAACGCTTTGGCTCTAGTGTGCAGACTGTTAACGCTGGGGACTCGGTGTGCAGACTGTTAACGCTGGGGACTCGTTGTGCAGACTGTTAACGCTGGGGACTCGGTGTGCAGACTGTTAACGCTGGGGACTCGGTGTGCACGCTGTTAACGCTGGGGACGCGGTGTGCAGACTGTTAACGGGGTCGCTGTGGCTGAACACGGCCGCCTGGAGCCAGCCCGGATGGTGGCCGTGTAAAAGGTTCATAATCCTCGCTGATGCCACTGTCGCTAATGAACGCCATATTCAATACTCGTAGGACTCACCAGACAGCGGCGCGAATAGACCTCACATAACCAAAAAGGTCGCCACGCCAAATCGCATAATGTGCTATCTTGGTCAATGGTTGTTCCAGATCTAAACCGTCAAGTCAGGTAACTCATTACTGATTCGTACTACAGCACTTCAGCGATATAATATGTTTTGATAATCACAATATTGGCACAGAAGGTTTTCTCTTTGGAAAAGCTATATTTTCTAGCCTACCCTTAATGGTTGTACCTTTCTGACTGCGTACTTTCTCGCATAGTTATATATTTTTGTATATGAAGCGCAACTATGAAGCGAATATAAGAAGAGCATATAGTAATATAATATGTATATAGTAAGTATCAGAACGCATCACCTATTACCTTGCAACTTGATTTACAGTTGTCAGTATTCTATATTGTTTTGAAATTTGTAGCGTTATCACAGGGCAAGGAATCGAAATTGAAGTTTGCTTTCGATTGCAAGCTAGCGTTCGAATGTCCTTGGAAAGGCGGTGACGGAGGCCCATTTAAAGCTCTCAGTTTGACATTTGTAACGTGATAGATCTTCCGGTATGAGACGACGTAGAATTAGTCTAATATGTATGAGACGACATATTAGACTAAGCCGATAAGTCGGCAAGCCAAATATGTGGTCTCATGAGGAAATAGTCTGATCTGTTTTTTACTCGTTTTCGTAGAACTTCGACAAACCTGCTAATGTAAAAATGTTCCCAAGTCACCGCGACCTGAAACGAATAGATTCTGATGAAACATATCAACAAAAAGCTTGGAACATCATCGGGGAACTTGCCTATCGCAACGCGAAACATATTTTGGGTTTCAAGTTTGATCATTCTTAGCTCCCCTGACCATGCTGTGGAATAAAACCAGACCGCCTGCCTTGCCATAACGCTGTGACAGGCAATCGTTCTGTGGGTAATCAACATCCCTGGAATAGCCCCATTAATTAAACTTGGCAGACTGCAACGTTCTCAAGATAAACCCCTTTGTGAGCCACAGCACGGCGCTAATAGTCGTGAAATCGCTGTCGAGCTTCTATGTCTGTTCTTCAAAATATAATTTCCCTGCGTTGTCGACATTCACACAGGAAATGAACAATACAGTAAATAGAGCGGTCAGCCAACTGAGGCGAGTCATTCCTTAGTGGCGTGCACCATCCTGTCCAGCACATCCTGAACATTGAAATTCCTACGTATCACTGAACACTGAATTTACATCCCGTTCTGTCTCGCTTGCATATTAATAGGGTTGGAGCACGAACGACTATTAGTGCCTTTAACCGTGCTGTCGCTCAGTAAGCGTCCAATGGCAACCATCAAGCCGTTAACATACGCTCAGTGCGTGTGCTTTTGGGAATTCCAGGGAAGTATCCCTAACTTGATATCTAACCCCGCGGGAACATTGCATTTGGTGTTTTTATGTGCCTTTAGTTGCGTTATTTACTAGTGCCAGCGGCACGCTTGGCTTCGCTAAAAAAAACATCTCTGAATAAAAACAAAATAATAATAAATCTGGTGAAATTGCGCCCTGTGGGTTATACTCACTCGATGACACTTGATTAACTAGTCAGTCGGGAATTTCCGGGACACAGGGTAATGATATGCCGACTTTAATGGGCCTTTGCGCACTTCGTTTTGCCCAGTAAGCCGTTTGCCTCGTGCCCGTGCCGTTTCTGTCCCGGCCCCTCACGTTCGCGTCCGGCTTGCGATGTCTGTTTGCTACTTCGACATGTCAAATCACTGGAGAAATCTCTAAGCACATACAATGTGCTCATTATGGTCCCTACCGATCACGTTTCTTGACAGTGTATGCTCATACTTCTACGTACACATATTGTGTACGACATATTTACATTTCACATTATATTTATTTCGAATATTTCATCTCGTGTATTTCATCCAATGGTTAAGGCCGCAGAAGAGTTGGGAAGATCACTGCAAACAAAACCAAAACAAGACAAACAGACTGACCCGCACCCTGGACCGGGGAGCGCATTTCCGAGATACCACAGAGCGTTCGTGGGTGACCGTGTGGTGTGGTGTGGCACCCTGTGGTGTGGTTAGTAACAGCACCCCGTCCGCTGTATCCCGGTCGCCGCCGGCCGCAGCCGTCACCGCCGCCGTCAATACACAAGGTTAGCCAGGTTACACAAGGTTAGGTTAGCAAGGTTAGCCTTTTACGGGCCGCCCCGCCAATCGGATGAACGTCGCTCTGGTTTGCCTCGGCCGGCCGGTGGACAGCAGCAGCCGCACCGGACCGGATTCAGGCGGCTTCCGGGTGCGCTGCTGATCGCCACGGGGACCGGAACCGGGCCGGATCCGGCGGCCGACTCAGACGAGCCGGCCCGCGCCGATAGACTGTTATCGGGCTGGCAGACCGATAGACAGTTACGGCCCATTGAGCCTCGCTGCTGATGCTGATAAGCCGTAATTATCCGGCTCGGGTTCTGTTGAGTTCTGCACACTCAAACAATGAGAGGTTCGATTGCTTTAAAGGGAATAGTACACCTTTAACATTAGTTTTTTACTGAGATAGCCAGATTGTCGGGAGTACTGAGAAATCTCCAAATCTGATATTTTTCCTTCCAAAACGATCTAGTTGCTGATTTCAACGCAAAAACCGTTGGGTATATTTGGTCATATTTTAAAGGGCCAAATCTTGTGACGTTTCGCATACGTCATTAGTATTCCTACCGCACTTCGTTCTCGCTATTTTAACCGACCGTCACCGAAACGTATCACATGTTCCAAGGTCCTATAACAAGGTAAGGACACGAGCCATTTGACCTTGAACTCGGCGGACCGTCGGATGACGTCACTGGCGGCAGCCGACTCCTTTGTCGGCGCCGCGCTCAAGCGGACCACGTAGTCCGCTGACAGTTACAACTCGCCAGTGGCGCACGCAGGGAGGGGGGGGGGTCAGCTGACCCCCCAATTTCTGAGGGGCACGCATCACATGGACCCGTATTCTGGCCCATACCTGGCGCTGGCAGGGGCCCGGTCTTGGTCAGGCCTGATCGAGACAGGGGCCCGTTGCTGGAAAATTGGCGTGATATGGGGGCCGGTCAGGACGAGGGCCCGGTCCTTGCATATCTTAATGCTGTCCCCTTTCTGGTAGGGGCCCGGTCTTGGTCAGGCCCGATCGAGGCAGGGGTCTGCAAAAAAAGTATATGCTTACGAAAAGGCACGGTACATTCAGATGTAGACACCGAACTAGACTCAATGTCACAAGTGTGCATCTGTATGGCTGTGTGTCTACATCTGAATGTACCGTGTGTGCTGGTGTGTATGCACGCGTGAAAGTATGTGTTACGAGTGTGCATGGCTGTGTGTATGCATGTGGGATGTGCCAACGTCTGTGCGTGTTGAAGTGTTTGTCACGAGTTTTATAACATCGTCATTCGCCACTCATACCCATTGTTTCTAGCTCACCTGACGTGCAAATGTGAAAAGCCTCATCATGTGGATCTTTTGCGAAATAAATATAAATCTGAACCTGGTGCTGGCAAAGGCGTGGCATGGGGCCCGGTCAGGACGAGGGCCCATTCACAACATGGCCCGGTCCTTGCATATTCTTGATAGATACTGGCCAGTTCCTGGTAGGGGTCCGGTCTTGGTCAGGTCCGATCGAGGCAGGGCCCCGAGCTGGCAGAGGCGTGATATGGGGCCCAGTCAGGTCGAGGGACCCGTCACAACATGACCCGGTCTTTGCAAATTATGTATACGGGCCCGTTCTTGGTCAGGCCCGATCGATGCAGGGGTGCTGGCAAAAGCCCGGTCACAACAAAGTCCGGTACTTGCAAATTATTGATAGGACCCGGTCCTGGAAGCGGCCCGGTCTTGGTCACTGGTCAGGCCTGATCGAGGCAGGGGCCCGGTGCTGGCAAAGGCGTGTAGCAGGGGCCCGGTCAGGCGTCGAGCCAGATTCGTTCGAATTATTGATATCACGGGCACATTCCTGGCATGGCAGTAAGGCAGGGCCCCGGTCTTGATCAGGACCGATCCTGACCAAATGTGGCATGCCGGGGTCGTCCTAATGAGGGCCCTATCATGACGGGTTGTTTTCTGCGAACCGAGAGCCCATGTTAAAACAGGCCCGCTGGAACATGGTAAAATCCGCGGTCGAGGCAGGCAGAGGTCGGGAAAAGCTGTCTTGCAAATGACGAATTTTGTGAAGAAAACCTTATATTTTCGTTGTTTCATACGAGCCTTCTTTTACGCAACGTTAAGCTGAGCCTAGCCAAAGTTCCGGGGGGCGTCCTGAAGTTGGGGGGGCAAGAGCACCTTCTTCCCCCCCCCCACCCCCGCCCGCCCCCTGTTCCCAGGCCTATGCGCCGGCGGCGGCCGTGTCACGGACGTCGCTAGCGCCGGCTGTGCGCTGCGCGCTCTGCCGCCAGTTACGTCACATCAAGTCTTTTTGGCTCAGACGAGGTACGACCTCTCCCTTCCCTGGCGTTTCGCCCCTAATTGATCTAGAGCTTCGATTCAAAGACGAGCGTGTTGCTTGTGATAATAAGAAGCCGTTGGTACCCGATTTTAAGGTCCTATGTCATTAGGTGACCTCTGAGGTCATGTCAATGACCCGTATGTCATCCAAATCGTGCATGTGTAGTGAAATAAATGTCAGATATTGAATTATAATCGAGCTAGAATCGTGAATGAGCATATGGGTACCAAATTTGAAATCAGCGCCACAAAATGATCTAGAAATTGCCAGAGTCCAAAAAGGTCATCGCAGGTCATCGGAGGTCAGTGACATCGGTTGACTTGTGAAAGGGCATGACCCCAGTGGAACATATAATTATGTAAAATGGATGCCAAATTTGAAATCAGCGTCACAAAATATCCTAGAAACTGCCAGAGGCAAAACAAAGAAATATCTGGTCATCGGAGGTCAATGACCTCGTTTGACCTCTGAAAAGGTAAAACGAGATCACGAACACGATCTCAGTGGAAACCATAAATGTCACCTGTTAACACCTGCGTATGTGATCCTGAACAGTAAACACTCGGAAACAGCACAAATTACAAGCATCGATACTACGGGACGCCAGTTGCGCCTGACATGACCTTGAGAAACAGGTCATAGGTCACGGAGCATGGGGATTAGAAGTTAAAAATGATTATAGTATGTGTCAAATTGTTCAAAAGTAGGGTACTGGAAGTTTCATTGCAATCGGTTGATAAATACATGAGTTATTCCCGAAAAACCGAGAGGGGTGGCATCCCCCCATCCTACACTAGCGAGGGTTAAGGCATGTGGTATGCTATGGACATTAGGACTATTAGGTACATGGTCTTTGTAGTATTGTGGGCAATATTAATTTGCCATTTGCATTGCTAGAATTTAAACATTTTACGATTTGAAGAAAAAAAAATGTATCAGGTAATTACATATACGTTCTTTTTTAAATGCCCCAAATATACCTACTCTGGGCAGCTTTCAATTAGCGTTATTTGGCAATGCATTATATTGTACATCCGTCTTAGTATTCAAACTGGGAGCTACCTGTTGATGTTTTTCACACATGTGTTCGCTCGCAATTTGACATTAATTACCTATGCTCGGGCTGCAAAATCAGGAGGTAATGGCAAACGAGCAGGAAGGAAAGCAGTAGCAGCAGTCAACTACAGAAGCAGATGGGAGGGAAGAAGTCGATCGCACAGAGCTGCTAGAGAAGACGGCCACAGCAGACAAAAGTCGAAAGATAAAAAGTCGAAAAGGTAAAAAGCCGACACGCTAAAAGTCGAATAGTAAAAAGTCGTATGGATAAAAGTCGAAAGATAAAAAGTCGAAAGGTAAAAAGTCGAAAAGGTAAAAAGTCGAAAAGGTAAAAAGTCAACACGCCAAAAGTAAAATCGTAAAACGTCGCATAGCTAAAAGTCAATCGGAAAAAGTCGACGTGGCAAAAAGTCAACGAGCAAAAAGTCAAATAGTAACAAGTTGAATCGATAAAAGTCAATCGCAAAAAGTCAAATGAGTTAAAAGTCAACGTGGCAAAAAGTCAAGACGCCAAAAGTCAAAAAATAAAAGTCAAGTAGATATAAGTCATTAGCATAGCATAAAGGTCGCACGAGTAAAATGTTAACATAGTAACACCCCTCCCCAGCCACCATGTACGGTCAGGCCGATCCGGTTCATGGAAGCGTTACTAGAGCCTCATGGGAATCTTCGCCATATGGGCATTGGAGCACCTGCAGATCAAATGTCAGCCAATCGGCGTTCGTGTGACCGACCGAGTCTGTCTGTTTGCTTGAGTTCGGTAGGATTTGTTTTGCCATGGTAGGCAAAATACCTTCTGATGGCATAGTTCATGATACATGTTTTCATTGATACATGACTCAGGGACTGCATCAATACACATCTTGACTGAAGTTTGTCTCACGCAAAAGTGGAATCGAAGCCATGGTTAAAGGGAATGTTTCACCTTTGTATTGGTTTTGAACTGAGATAGCCATTATCTTTGGCCGATATTGCAATGTCGAAAATACTAAAGTAATTTTCGCCAAAACTTGACCGTTTTTAAGCAATTTAATTTCCCATTTGCAAAATGGGGTCTAGGCTAGTACCGCCGCTGATTGGCTGACAGACACTTTTTCAGCCAATCCCACTTTGTCAGCCAATCAGCGGCGGTATATAGCACGATAATGACGTCATCATCCCAAATGTAAAACCTTAATTTGTATAAAGTTAAGCGACTTTTCGAGATAAAAAATATCAACATCGTTTTCAGCAGCACTTACTTCATATTTTCGACTACAACCAGCGTATATTCGACAGCTTTCAGAAAGGTGAAACCATTCCCTTTAAGGTATGGCAATTGTCATATTTTATTTTGTGCATAACTATTGAACAGGAGATAATACAAGTCAATTCGAATTTGCAGGCCCTCGGTCACGTTATCGTTTATCACGAGAACTTACATATACGATCAAAGTGTAAGATATGTCAATGTATTGTTAAAGTATTGCCTAAGGAAGGAAGCGTTCAACCAATAAAGAAACATTGACAACTTGCTTAGGGATAGGTACCGTTGGATGTGGCACTGCTGAGTCTGATCTTAAGTTATAATTTGAACCATATATAACATCTACATAAATACATAAGACATGAAGTACTTATTTTTTACCAATGTTTGAACACGTTAATAAATGGGTCACACCACAATCAACTAACCAAAGCATAAATATACTAATTTCAATTATTTTCAACTGTAGGTAGGTAATAGGTATATACATATGTAGTACCTACGTTGTGGAGGTATAAAACGCGACTTCCGCGTTAATAGTCGGATAGTCCAAAGACAAGAATTTAATAAACGGGAAGTCAGGAGACGAAAATTAAATGGCCCAAATGAACTGATTATCGTCATCGACTTTTTGCCATTTCGACTTTTTACTTTTTTACTCTTCATCTTTCGACTTTTATCGACGTCGACTTTTTACGTTTTTTACTTTTCATCTTTCGACTTTTAGCGACGTTGACTTTTACCATTTCTACTTTTCATCTTTTGACTTTTAGTGACGTTGACTTTTTACCATTTCGAATTTTTATCCTTCGACTTTTTGCAATTTCCACTTTTCGTCTTTTGACTTGTAGGGACGTCGACTTTTTACCCCTTGACTTTCCATCCGTTTACTTTTTATCTTTTGACTTTTACCCTTTTGCCTTTTCGTCTGTTGACTTTCTACCCTGTTGACTTTTTGTCACTTGACTTTTAATCCGTTTGACTTTTGGTCCGTCGACTTTTTTCCATGTCGACTTTTTGACTGTTGACATTTTACCCTGTTGACTTTTGTCATTTAACTTTTTATCCGTTTGACTTTTGGTCCGTCGACTTTTTTCCATGTCCATTTTTTGACAGTTGACTTTTTACCCTGTTGATTTTTCGTCAATTGACTTTTTATCCGTTTGACTTTTTCACCGTTTACTTTTTTCCATGTCGACTTTTTACCAGCCGATATTTAGGACTTTTGACTTTTTACTATTGACTAAATGTCCCTTTACATAACCATATTCCCTGTGGGAGGCAGATTCTGCCCCCCCCCCCTCCTCCCCCGGTGGTTTTCACTTGCCGCTTCTACACCATTAGGCCTAGCGTCAAGGGGATTCATGGGTAACGCCCCTTAACCCGCGAGTTACTGGGGGCTATTTTTTGCCCCCCCGCTCCCGTTATTTTGCAATAACTCCTAAACGAACAACAGTATCGTCACAAAACTTGGAGTACCTTCTCTCACATCAATTATACACATGTTGGCAAAATAAAAAAAATATGAGGTTATGATAGGTCAACCGAGAATGACGTCAGAGTGACGTCATGTTCTTCGGTTTTGGTTGCAAAATAATGGTTTTCGGAAAACGCTGTCAAAGGTACGATCTTTGAGATAAACTCAATTGTCTTAAATCAAAATACTTAAAATATACCGGGCTATCAAACTACCATCTCGGTTTTTTGAGTTTTTGCTTTATTAAAATATTTTAGAAATCCAAATACATTTTATCTTTTCAAAAAAAATCCAAAAAAAAATCAGTATTATCCAAAAACCGGAATATATGTGATCGAGACGTGTTCGGTGAACATGTTTACCAAATTTGAAGTCGATATCTTCAAAAATGACTGACTTATGACCTTTAAATGACAAAAATCGACCACCTCTCACAGCATTGCAATGCCATAAAAAGCGCATTTCCGTTTTTGCATTTTACTTCTATTTATATGGCACAAATAATGTTCTAATGTCATTTTTCGCGTTCTAGACGAAAAACAAACCCATAAACATGTGTTATAACGCCTAATGACTGTAATCTGCAGTTTGACCTCGTGACCTCGGATGACCTTGACCTGACCCAAGGTCATAAACAGCTTAGAAAGGACTTAGAAGTGTCAGACACACGAATCATACCGATTTATTGACTTCTTATGCGTTTAATATTGCAATTTTGCGCGACAATTCCATCCATCGAGACCTTTTGACACGGTCATTTTGTTTCGGTCACAACATTTTGTACTTGACCTGACCTGTGACGTCATCGGTGACCCCGAGGTCAACAATATTATGTTTCCCTCGATAAATTGGCAGGGCTATCGAATGCCGTTTGAATTTTTACATTCCGTCCAGTAGTTCCGGAGATCCGAGGGGGCAAAAAATAGACCCCCCCCCCCCCCCCCCCCAGTAAGTCGCGTTATGAAATATACCCCAGTAACTCGCGGGTTAAGAGGGTGTTTTGTGGGAGAAGGGACAGTAGTGTCATAAAACCGGGAGCGAGAGTATCCGACATAAGCCCCGCCATTCAAGAGCAGCTAAGTAGGTGCGATCCGGAAACTATTATAGTACAAGTTGGGGTAAATAATATAGGACCCAGGCGCAGTGTGAAGCTTGTGGATGATTATTCTAAGCTGATGCAGACACTGAAGGAGTCTAGGAAGCCAGTTATCGTCACTGGCATCCTCCCTCGGTCTCTAGCCAGTATGGAGTGGTACTCTCGAGTCCAATCTTCAAATAGCTCGGTCGAAAGCCTACGTTCTGCTATGGGATTCGAGTTTGTAGACTTATGGAATGAGTTGCATGGGTATGACGAGTACTATATGAGAGATGGGTTGCACTTATCAGATGAGGGAGCGAGTGCACTGGGGGCTGCATACAATCGTGCCATTCAGGGAAACTAGGCAGGAGGGGGGGGGGGGGGTCAGGGGACACAGTTACACAAAGGCATAACAAAGTAGCCAATAGAGGTTCAACTCAGAATAGGGCGGCAGATCAAAATTCTCCAAACAGAAGCAGAAGCAAAAGCAGAGTCAAATCAAAATATAATATCAGCTGTGTGTTGCTAAATGCACAGAGTATAAGATAAAAATTTGACGATTTTAGGTGTTATGCTGTTATTCAACGCCAGATTTCATTTGTGTAACTGAGACATGGGTTAGTGAAGGATTTTGTAGGGATAGGTTCCAGGACTTTGAATTGCAAGGGTACAACATGTTGTCATACTGCAGAGAATCACGGCAGGGTGGCGGAGTGTGTGTATATGTAAACAGTTTGTATTGCACTACGAGGGTTGATGATCCATTGAAAGCAATGGACGTAGAATCAATTTGGATAGATGCTGAAATTGGTGCAGGTAACAGCCCGTTAAGGATAGGAGCATTCTACAGACTAGAGAAGCTTTTGAGGATGGCACAAGCTGAAGTAGACCAAATTATCTGCGAGGAAATTCGTAGGAATTTTCGAGCTCATTGTCTCATTATGTGGGACTTTAACTTACGAGGATATGAGGGGAGAGAAGAAACAAATGAGTGCATGGTGTTTAACCCTATTCCTTGCGGGCGGCTAGAATTACGTTAACGTGCGGGGGGGGCAGATTCTGCCCCCCCCCCCCTCAGAGATCTCGAGAACCGCTCAGTCGATTTCGATGGGAAAACGCCATTCGATTTGTCATGACAAGATCTTTCTTTAAGGAGCCCGAATTATATTTTTTTTAATGGGGGGTCAGTGGGCAAAAAATACGAATATTTTGGGTGTTTTTTGAACGGACATTGCGGCCATGTGGTTTGACCGAGTGTTATGCCCCAAACGTTTTTGAACTTCAAATGTACTAGTCTTTAATATATCAAAAGAAAAATACTAAAATAAAAACTCATAGGCGTATTCAGGGGATATAAAGTGGGGGGGATTTTCTGATAAGAAATTTGTGCTGTTCGTGATAGTTTGGGACGACATGAACGTCACATGTGGGCATTATTTGCTGTAGTTTGTTAAATTCAATATATTGCGCATAGGTCGATCCAGGAAAACAACGTGGGGGGCACCATGCGATAACGCTTTGTATCATCTTACTAATTTAAAGTTGGACCTAATTTGAGGGAGGGTATCACCTCCCATTTTTGTTTGTACCTGAGTGCGCCTCTGCCAAAAAACATGTGCAATCCCAGTATGTATGATGCATATTGCATTGCAAATGTTTCTGACAGATTTATTGCACCGCAAACTACGAAGAAAGTATGCGCCGCACAACCACATTCGTAACACCCTCCCCAAAACAGGAGCCTGACACTGCCTCTGCTGAACCGATTTTTTCAAAATATTGGCAAAATGCGCTATTCAATCTTGGGAAAAGTCAGAAAATTTCAAGACGCTCTCCAGTAGTTTAGGAGCAGCATTCGAAAAGCCACCGGGAGGGGCAGAATCTGCCCCGCAAGGAATGGGGTTAAACAAATTTTTGCAGAGGAGCTTTTCATGCATCAGTTTGTCACCAAACCAACTAGACATTGTTCAATTTTAGACCTTGTCTTCTCTGACAATAGAGAACTAGTTAGCGACCTAACCGTTGGTGAAGGTCTGGGTGGCAGCGATCATAATATGATATAATTTAATATCTCATCGGAAGTCGGGCCTAAAGATAACCTTCTTATGTTTACAAACTTCAATCAAGCCGACTTTAATAACATAAGAAATTAACTCGCACAGATGGATTGGAACAACGAGTTAGCAGGATTAGATGCATGTGAAGCCTGGATCGCTTTTCAGACTAATGTTGAAGAGCATTGTCGGTGCTCAACCGACGTGGCGCCTCGAGGCACACAGGAGCGTTGCCGAGAAGAGAGTGTGTATTACTGACTTGAACCTAAGGTGAGCGAGTTTATATATCCGATACAGGAGGGCGCAGGACCGGTTACCTTGGGCGGGTCCCTTGAGCCCGCCGCACGTAAATGGCTCGTTGCGTAGCGGCGACACGGGATTAGCATACTGGGTCGCGCGTGCGTGTGCAGGCGCGTGCAGGCCGACCCGCTGCTGAACCGGTCCCGGAGAGATGGTATCGCGTCCATTGTCCACGTCATACTAGGTTAAAACAAATTCAGAGTATACACACCCCTTAAGCATACACGCAGCAGGAAAAATAACAAACCTGCTTGGCTTACCCAGGAGGTTAGAAGGGCGATTCAAACAAAAAATAAACTGCTTTTAAGATTTTGAAGGAATCACCACTAGTTTCTAATCAGAGAATTTACCGGAAAAGTAGGGATGAAGTTAAGAAAAAGGTCGGAGCAGCTAAAAGAACTAAGGAATTAGACTTAGCGAGACATTGCAATGCTGACAGAAAAAAAAGGTTTTTAGTTTTACCAAATAAGTAGCGTTTCAAAAAGCATTGGCCCACAAGGCAAACAATGTGACGGTAAGCAAGGACAGTGAAATAGTGGATTACTTAGCAATCAGTTTAAATCTGTTTTTACTATCGAGGACCAAAATGGTATTGGATTACTTCATCCCCAGCCAGAAACTGAGGCAACTATGGGAGAGCTGGGTAACATAAGTAAGTGATTTAGTTCGGGCATATCTAAACAGGTAAAACCAAATAAAGCAGAGGGATCAGACGAAATATATGCTAGGGTTTTAAAAGAATGTGAAAGAGAGATATAATTTCCATTGGCCATCATATTTTCCAGATCACTCACAGAGGCCAAAATTCCACATGATCGGAAAAGAGCAAATGTAGTTCCTATATTTAAAAAGGGGGATAAGAGTAAGGTAGAAAATTGCAGACCTTTTAGTCTTACCTCTCTAGTCTGCGAAGTACTAGAATCAATCATAAAATACAAAATTGTTGAATTTCTGGATGAGAATGAACTCATCAGGGACTCAGGGACTCCCAGCATTGCTTTAGGAAGGGTTGTTCTTGTTTGACTAATCTTCTAGAGTTGTTTGATGTTGCAACTGATATCTTCGATCAGGAAAAACAGCTTGATATATCATTTCTTGATTTTAGTAAAGCGTTTGATAAAGATCCACATAAAAGACTGTGTTTGCAACTTAAAAGTCATGGGATCAATGGCCAAATACTGGATTGGATAGAATGTTGGCTTTTAGGACGCCAACAGACAATTTTACTAAATGGTTGCAAATCAAGTTGGAAGGATGTGCTCAGTGGGGTCCCACAAGGTTCAGTCCTGGGCCCATTGCTGTTTTTAATATTCATAAATACAATCGAGAATGGTGTAGCTAGCAAAGTCTTGAAATTTGCAGATGATCTTAAAGTTTTCAGGGTTATTGAGGGGAAACACGACCAGGATGTTTTCCAATCGGATCTGGATAAGCTAGCTGAGTGGTCAGATACATGACCGATGAAATTCAATTTCAGCAAACATAAGATTATGCATGTAGGGAGAGTGAACAGTAGAAGTATGTATGAAATGTGTGGACAGGGGTTGACACAAATTTAAAGGGAAAGAGATCTAGGCGTAACGGTAAACAGTAAACTATCAGCATCAGACCAGGTCATCGAAGCCAGAAAAAGGCACTCAGAATGCTTGGGGCTATTAACAGGAATGTTTCTTACAAAAGTGAAGAGGCGATTGCAAAACTTTATTGTGCATATGTTATACCGCATTTAGAGTACTGTGTGCAAGCCTGGTCTACGACGTATGAGACTTGAGAGAGATTGCTGGTTATTAGAAAGAGTAGAAAAAGGGCAACAAAAATGGTTAAGGGCCTTAGTAATATGTAGTAAGAGGATAGACTAAAGAAATTGGATATGTTGTAACTTAAATTTTATCAGGAGGCTGAGGGGGATCTCATTGAAGTTGGTACATTTTGAAATGGTCAACACATGGGGTATTTATAGGGCATGTTTGAATTGTATAGGGAAAATCGAGGTAGATGTCATCAGCATAAATTCATAATTAAACAAAGTAGGACTAGGTTACGGCAATCGTATTTTGGTAGAAGAGTTGTGGGACATTGGAATAATTTACTAGGGGAGCTGCTGGCACTGGCGGATCCAGGGGGCATCAGGGGCAAATCCCCCCCCCCCCCCCTCCGCAGGAATCGGGGGGGGGGGGGGATTCAATACAAGTATCCCCCCGCTCGTTCCCAATTTATCGTAAAATCGTAAAAATTGTCTTTGCAGCAGTCAAAATCCAGCTATCTACAGTCAAACACCGGAAATTTCGCGCCGCTTCGCGGCATGACACAATTTTCGCAATTGCTTATACAAATTTGGAAAATAGGAAAATGAATTCCATTAACCCTATTCCCTGCGGGGCAGATTCTGCCCCTCCCGGTGGTTTTTACTTGTCGCTTCTAAACCGTTAGGTTTAGAAACTTTGTGACTTTTCTCAAAATTGAATGGCGCGTGTTGTGTCAAAATTTGGAAAAACCGATTCAGCAGAGGCGGTTCCAGGCTCTTGTTTTGGGGAGGGTGTTACGAATGTGGTTTTGCGGCGCATACTTCCTTTGTGGTTTGCAGTGCAATAAATGCGTCGGAAACAATTTCAATGCAATATGCATCATAGATACTGGGATTGTACATATTTTTGGGGCAGAGGCACACTCAGGGTAAAAAATGGGAGGCCATACCCACCCTCAAATTAGGTCCAACTTCAAATTAGTAAGATGATACAAGCGTTACGCGCATGGTGGCCCATGTTTTTCCTGGATCCGCCTATGCGCAATATATCAAATTTAACAAATTACAGCATATAATGCCCACATGTGACGTTCATGTGGTCCCAAACAATCACGAACAGCACATATTTTTCCCCAGAAAATCCCCCCCCCCATTTTACTTTCCCTGAATACGCCTACGCTTTTTTTATATATTAAATACCAGTACATTTGAAGCTCAAAAACGTTTGGAGCATGAAAATCGGTCGAACCACATGGCCGCAATGACCTTTTAAAAAAACGCCCAAAAGTTTCGGATTATTTGCCCCCTGGCCCCCATGTTTAATCAAAACAAACATTTCGGGTCCAAAAAGAGAGATCTTGTCATGACGAATCGAATGGCGTTTTCCCCATCGAAATCAACCGAGCGGTTATCGAGATCTCTGGGGGGGGGGCAGAATCCCCCCCCCCCGCAGGTTAACGTAATTCTGGCCGCCCGCAGGGAATAGGGTTAAGTGTCTGGCAGAAGCTCTCCTTGGCGGTAATTGCTGGCACTGTCGGATCTAGGGGGAGGCATCAGGGGAAAATTCCCCCCTCAGGAATCTGAGGGGGGCATTCAATACAAGTATCCCCCCACTCCCGCGCGTTCTCTGCACTGAACGTGAAAACCAATGATCTTAGGAGAAAACTTCATGAAAACGGAAGATTTTTCTTCTTCTCTCGAGTGATTGAATTTGAAGTTTGTATGTACCCCTTTCTTTCAATGATAGACAAAACAGCGCACCTGATGCAATTCTAGCAGCCCCAGTGACACTTAAACCGCGCCCCGCTGGGGGGGGGGAATCTGTCCCCCTCCCGGATTTTATCACTAACTTGAAAACTATGATAGTTATGAACGTCAAACTTCCAGTACCCTATGCCGCATCTATTTTACGTCTTCTCACCAAATTCCGATGAAATTGATGTAGTATTGTGGGAGATACTGACGTTTTAATGCCGCCATGTCGTGTGTCATTTTTGGCGGAAAACAATAAATGTTTGAACAATCGTAGAAAATAGAGTTCGGAAGCAAATTTCAAATTAAAAACGTCAAAAGAAAGGAAATGACATTCTCTTCAAAATGACGATCTCGGATTTGCGAAATTTTGTGTTTTGACCCTCAAATGAAGAGATAAAAAAACGGTGAAAATCCACCTTTTTATAAATTTGAAAAGTGAATTTCTTAAGTTCGAATACCAAAATAAGGTGACTGGCCCAAATCCGCGGAGAAAAAAAATGGGGGTACCTTTTTGCCACAAAAAGATGTCCTCCCCCCCCCCCCCCCCACGGACAGAGGCTGGATCCGCCAGTGGCTGCTGGCGCAGTAACCTTAGTTTCTTTCAAAAATAGGTTAGATGAATATTTTGCAGGAAAAGGTTTAGCTTACAAATATTCATGGGATTAGGTAATAGGTTTCTTTTTAGAAATATGCCATACGTAGGGGAATTGAAATGGGTCTGCCTAGTAATGGGGGGGGGGCTATAGGTGTTTGTCAAATACGTGTAGGTATGGGGATGAATATGATATGTATCTTGTATGCTGCACTACGAGGCGATGTATGTGTGTTATATTATGCATGTTTATGTATGTAGGTATGCGTGCAATTGTATGTATAGCGATGTATGTATGTTGTGCAACCTAGTATGGGCCCCTGAGGCTCTTTGTTGCACTATTCGTAATGTCTTTATGTACAATGCACTGACCTCATCTGCGGCGGCCGCCAGCGAGTGTGCGGCGACATAAAAGTAATTGGATGTCCCAGAGAAAGCGTCTCATAGAGAGCCCCGACACAACAACAAAGCCTCGGCATGCTCCCGGGAGGCTTGTTTCTTTCTGGAGTGGTGGCGTCGACAAAGCACAGTGAGGTCATTTCGGAAGCCGGTGCCGTCGTGTCCGGGGATCAGGCTCGCACGGAGGAGCGGCGTCGGCCCACTGCCAGCACCACCGTGTTGTTTTGTGGTCGGTGTTCGTTTGTCGGTGGGGTTTCGTCGCCTGTCACCGGTGGTCCGTGATGCCTCGTCCGACGTCGGATTAGGTCTCAGGTACCAGGCGCCGGTGGATATACGGTCCGTGATGCCTCGTCCGACGTCGGATTAGGTCTCAGGTGCCAGGCGCCGGTGGATATACAGTCCGTGATGCCTCGTCCGACGTCGGATTAGGTCTCAGGTACCAGGCGCCGGTGGATATACAGTCCGTGATGCCTCGTCCGACGTCGGATTAGGTCTCAGGTACCAGGCGCCGGTGGATATACAGTCCGTGATGCCTCGTCCGACGTCGGATTAGGTCTCAGGTACCAGGCGCCGGTGGATATACAGTCCGTGATGCCTCGTCCGACGTCGGATTAGGTCTCAGGTGCCAGGCGCCGGTGGATATACAGTCCGTGATGCCTCGTCCGACGTCGGATTAGGTCTCAGGTACCAGGCGCCGGTGGATATACAGTCCGTGATGCCTCGTCCGACGTCGGATTAGGTCTCAGGTACCAGGCGCCGGTGGATATACAGTCCGTGATGCCTCGTCCGACGTCGGATTAGGTATCAGGTACCAGGCGCCGGTGGATATACAGTCCGTGATGCCTCGTCCGACGTCGGATTAGGTCTCAGGTACCAGGCGCCGGTGGATATACGGTCCGTGATGCCTCGTCCGACGTCGGATTAGGTCTCAGGTACCAGGCGCCGGTGGATATACAGTCCGTGATGCCTCGTCCGACGTCGGATTAGGTCTCAGGTACCAGGCGCCGGTGGATATACAGTCCGTGATGCCTCGTCCGACGTCGGATTAGGTCTCAGGTACCAGGCGCCGGTGGATATACAGTCCGTGATGCCTCGTCCGACGTCGGATTAGGTCTCAGGTACCAGGCGCCGGTGGATATACGGTCCGTGATGCCTCGTCCGACGTCGGATTAGGTCTCAGGTACCAGGCGCCGGTGGATATACAGTCCGTGATGCCTCGTCCGACGTCGGATTAGGTCTCAGGTACCAGGCGCCGGTGGATATACAGTCCGTGATGCCTCGTCCGACGTCGGATTAGGTCTCAGGTACCAGGCGCCGGTGGATATACAGTCCGTGATGCCTCGTCCGACGTCGGATTAGGTCTCAGGTACCAGGCGCCGGTGGATATACGGTCCGTGATGCCTCGTCCGACGTCGGATTAGGTCTCAGGTACCAGGCGCCGGTGGATATACAGTCCGTGATGCCTCGTCCGACGTCGGATTAGGTCTCAGGTACCAGGCGCCGGTGGATATACAGTCCGTGATGCCTCGTCCGACGTCGGATTAGGTCTCAGGTACCAGGCGCCGGTGGATATACAGTCCGTGATGCCTCGTCCGACGTCGGATTAGGTCTCAGGTACCAGGCGCCGGTGGATATACGGTCCGTGATGCCTCGTCCGACGTCGGATTAGGTCTCAGGTACCAGGCGCCGGTGGATATACAGTCCGTGATGCCTCGTCCGACGTCGGATTAGGTCTCAGGTGCCAGGCGCCGGTGGATATACGGTCCGTGATGCCTCGTCCGACGTCGGATTAGGTCTCAGGTACCAGGCGCCGGTGGATATACAGTCCGTGATGCCTCGTCCGACGTCGGATTAGGTCTCAGGTGCCAGGCGCCGGTGGATATACGGTCCGTGATGCCTCGTCCGACGTCGGATTAGGTCTCAGGTACCAGGCGCCGGTGGATATACGGTCCGTGATGCCTCGTCCGACGTCGGATTAGGTCTCAGGTACCAGGCGCCGGTGGATATACAGTCCGTGATGCCTCGTCCGACGTCGGATTAGGTCTCAGGTACCAGGCGCCGGTGGATATACGGTCCGTGATGCCTCGTCCGACGTCGGATTAGGTCTCAGGTACCAGGCGCCGGTGGATATACGGTCCGTGATGCCTCGTCCGACGTCGGATTAGGTCTCAGGTGCCAGGCGCCGGTGGATATACAGTCCGTGATGCCTCGTCCGACGTCGGATTAGGTCTCAGGTACCAGGCGCCGGTGGATATACAGTCCGTGATGCCTCGTCCGACGTCGGATTAGGTCTCAGGTACCAGGCGCCGGTGGATATACAGTCCGTGATGCCTCGTCCGACGTCGGATTAGGTCTCAGGTACCAGGCGCCGGTGGATATACAGTCCGTGATGCCTCGTCCGACGTCGGATTAGGTCTCAGGTGCCAGGCGCCGGTGGATATACGGTCCGTGATGCCTCGTCCGACGTCGGATTAGGTCTCAGGTACCAGGCGCCGGTGGATATACAGTCCGTGATGCCTCGTCCGACGTCGGATTAGGTCTCAGGTGCCAGGCGCCGGTGGATATACGGTCCGTGATGCCTCGTCCGACGTCGGATTAGGTCTCAGGTACCAGGCGCCGGTGGATATACGGTCCGTGATGCCTCGTCCGACGTCGGATTAGGTCTCAGGTACCAGGCGCCGGTGGATATACAGTCCGTGATGCCTCGTCCGACGTCGGATTAGGTCTCAGGTACCAGGCGCCGGTGGATATACGGTCCGTGATGCCTCGTCCGACGTCGGATTAGGTCTCAGGTACCAGGCGCCGGTGGATATACGGTCCGTGATGCCTCGTCCGACGTCGGATTAGGTCTCAGGTGCCAGGCGCCGGTGGATATACAGTCCGTGATGCCTCGTCCGACGTCGGATTAGGTCTCAGGTACCAGGCGCCGGTGGATATACAGTCCGTGATGCCTCGTCCGACGTCGGATTAGGTCTCAGGTACCAGGCGCCGGTGGATATACAGTCCGTGATGCCTCGTCCGACGTCGGATTAGGTCTCAGGTACCAGGCGCCGGTGGATATACAGTCCGTGATGCCTCGTCCGACGTCGGATTAGGTCTCAGGTGCCAGGCGCCGGTGGATATACGGTCCGTGATGCCTCGTCCGACGTCGGATTAGGTCTCAGGTACCAGGCGCCGGTGGATATACGGTCCGTGATGCCTCGTCCGACGTCGGATTAGGTCTCAGGTACCAGGCGCCGGTGGATATACAGTCCGTGATGCCTCGTCCGACGTCGGATTAGGTCTCAGGTGCCAGGCGCCGGTGGATATACAGTCCGTGATGCCTCGTCCGACGTCGGATTAGGTCTCAGGTACCAGGCGCCGGTGGATATACAGTCCGTGATGCCTCGTCCGACGTCGGATTAGGTCTCAGGTGCCAGGCGCCGGTGGATATACAGTCCGTGATGCCTCGTCCGACGTCGGATTAGGTCTCAGGTGCCAGGCGCCGGTGGATATACGGTCCGTGATGCCTCGTCCGACGTCGGATTAGGTCTCAGGTGCCAGGCGCCGGTGGATATACAGTCCGTGATGCCTCGTCCGACGTCGGATTAGGTCTCAGGTACCAGGCGCCGGTGGATATACGGTCCGTGATGCCTCGTCCGACGTCGGATTAGGTCTCAGGTGCCAGGCGCCGATGACCGGAGCCCGTGCAAGTGGTCCATCTTCCTTATGTAGTGGTACCTTCAGTTCAGGGTCAATATGTGGTAGCCTCAAGACAGGTGATTGCTTTGCTTTCTTTCTACTACAGAAATTTATCCAGTCAAACAAAAGGCCGTATGTTACGCCATATCTCTCAGCAGCGGTCAGCGCTCCGTCAACGTCGTTTGCTGTGGATTCTCCACACCAGGCAACATTTTAGAGGAGCCAAAGTCATAAAACTAAACGCGATAAGAATTGGCGGTTGTGCGACTACACCCAACCAGGGGTTTGGACACTTCTCTACGCAACAACTATGTAGTAACTGCAGTTTTTTATTCGTGAGCAATACTCAGCATTGGCTAATGGCTATTCAGTGGTGACGCGAAATGGAGCTCAACTTTATCGTTTGATTTGCTCCTGATTCCAATACTCTCCAGCTTTTGAGCCAACGAATGTTAATTCAACGCAAATTTGATTGAATTTAAGGGGAAATCAAATTTTGTGTCAAACCGATTGGTATCCAGATTCATACTTTTGTTTCACTTTTGAGCATTTGAGAGCGTTCGTAGATAATATGGATAGACAGGCGTTTGCCAATGAACACTGTACCCTTCACAACCACCGTACACCGACCGTACACCGACCGTACACCGAACACCACCGTACACCGACCGTAGCCTTCTTCAGTGTAGCCCTGTGGCCTGTGGTGTCCGAAGTTCGAACCGAAGTGCAACTCTCCTGGGCATATACACTGTACCGCATTGCATTCAGGCCCTGCGGAACACTAACTTCTGACGCCATATTCATTCCATTCCCGTTCTTTCCTTGGTGCGAAATGCATGTATTCGTGGTGCATTCCTCTTCTCCCCAGTTTGCATGTCCTGTATTAATGCAAAAAATAAACACCACAACATGCTCTGTGCTCTGTGCAGTGGAAATAAATCGTGACGCCTGCTTAGTGTTTACCACCACCACAGCGATTCGGCAGTGAACTGAAAGCCATTCAGCCGGCTGTCGTTTCTCCCGTCATGGCAAACGAAAGTGACGAGTTCTCTCCGCGGTGGGGTGCCGTTCTGTCCAATGCTCTGCTCCTCGCTGTGCACCACACTGTATCGGCATCATCTCTGTTCTCCTCGGCAGCACCATTCGCCATCCCTCCTGCTGTGGCGTCCGCTCTAGCCTTCTTGCGATATAACACGTGCTGGAGATTGAGCAGGTCGGTCCGCCGGTCCTGTCACCTTTCTAGTCGCCTGAAGAGGTGACGCGTTATTGGGATCCGTGCAGGAAAATCATTTATATATAATTTATATATTATTTGATTTACAGTGAACTGCGGAAATTTATCCAACTGGATGTCTGAAAGAGTTCAACTTTTGCTCTATGACATGTATCCTAAGATGCCTAATCCAAATGGTCGAATCGTCACACTTACGGTGCATTCTGTACATGGTTGCATGCAGGCACGTAGCCAGGATTTCGTGCTGGGGGGGGGCGCCTCGAAAGGGCCCCCTTCCCGAGCGCTGCAAGGGCCCCTTCCCAAGCGTTGAAAGGGCCAAACAAGACGGATGGCAAGGCACGTTACACGGATGAAAAATGCAGTATGACAGGTATGGCATGGGCCATACCAACTTTTAGGAGCTGGAGTTAGCAAACTGCCATATCAACTTTGGAACCAGCGACAGCAATTTGGAATCAGCTATACCAACTTGAAATATGTTTTAAGCTAGAAGGCCAGGAACTCTTAAACAAATTGCGCCGCGGAGTGGCGCAAAAAAATTGTGGCTGATGCCCTATATATGCATTCTCATCAATGCGTCACATTGCGTATGGTGCGGATTTCTAAAAAATGTTATTGTGCGTTTAAAAGTGTGGTAAAAGAAAGTGCTAAAGTGAACTATTTTGCCCAATTATATAGGAAAGTAGCAACATAACACATAAATGCGCCGAGAAACGGCCTGTTTTTTTCTCTACTTCTAACCGGCATATAATTGAATTTGCACCACGGAGCGACGCAATTTTTTTGAGTTTTATCCCTGGACAACTGCATTCTTACTGTTGAAAGGCACAGGGTCCCTTCAGATCATCTAGGGGCCCCTCCGACCTTTTCAACGCCCTTCTGACCTGTTCAGGGACTCATCTATCTGGGATCCGCGAAAAGACATGATGTGGAGTGGGTAATATATATTAAATACAAAGAGGGCTTACTTACTCTACAAGAAAAATAAAAATCGGAGCTTGCGGGTATATTGTAACACCCTTCGTTAGCGATCAACCCGCGCACTGCAGGGGGTTTGCGCCGAACACCAACTGCAGGGGGTTGATTTCCGCCCCCCCCCCGAGATCTCGAAAACTACGCAACATAGCGACAAACGAGAAACGGAATTTGATAGCTTGATACAAGTTCTATCAAACTATTTCAGTATTTTTTTTAGGTCAGGTCAAAATTGAGGTCACCAGAGGTCATCAAAGGTCACCATTTCCATTTTGTTTTCTCCTGTTTTAGGACTTCGCTCCAGACATTCCCATATATCTCGGAAACTATGCTAGCTAGAAACAAACGGAAAATAGCGATCGCCAGCCATTGAAATTTTCAATTGACAGGGCGTCCTCAAATTTTATTTCTTGTCAATATTTGAGGCTCCAGAGGTCAAAAAAGAAAAGACAAACGTTTTTGTTTTGCAAAACCGTTTTTGCTAATAACTTTTTACCTGAAAAGATAACGGAAAACTGTTTACGCCATTGTGTTTGCCTCGTCAAGGCGCCTTGATTGATATACATGGTGTCCGTGGTAGGTCAACTTCAAAATTTGACTTTAGGTCACGTGACCTTGACCTGAGGTCAAGACCCAAGTAGGTCATATTGCATATAGGGAGACGTGTCTCGACGAGACCAACATATTGTTGTCGGTTTTACTTCTCTATCTTCATTATGTCGCGAGTTATGGACACAAAGGTGATGGTAACCTCGGATGACCTCAAATGACCCCATATGGGTCACTGAACAAAACTTACACTTGGATCATCAAGAATATCCTATAATAACATTATCCAGAAGTAATTGTACTAATATCATGCATATCCTTGAAATAGGAAGCATTTTAATATTTCCCCATTGACTTATTATGGGGAGGTCACGAAATTGACCTGACCTTAGGTCACTGATATCAAAATTCCGAGATTAACGAATTGTAAGTACTTATGCCCTCATGATACCCTGTAAGTTTTAAACTGATCGGTGAGAAACTCTGGCTTTGGCACAACTGCAAACGTTTTTGGAGGTGGCGTCACTCACTTGACCTGGTCTGGTGACCTGACCTGAGATGACCCGAGGTTATTTTGTTTTCAAAGAGTGAGCAATTGATGTACTAACAGGTGTACCAAAAGTCGGCGGCGCTGCGTGCCGCCGTTTGTTCGCTATCTGCGAAAAACCTGAGGGGGGGGGCGGAAATCAACCCCCCTGCTGTGCGCGGGCTAAGATGCATCCGGTAACATGTCATTGCTCATCCTAAAGACGAGCAATGACCTGTTGCGGAATGCCTCTTAATCGCTGACGAAGGGTGTTACAATATACCCGAAAGCTCCGATTTTAATCTTTTTCTTGGGGAGTAAGTCCTCTTTGTATTTAATCTTCATCTGGGATCTCTGCGTGCTTTGGGCCCTTCCGGTCTGACCAGGGACTCCTCTGACCTTCCAAGAAGCCCCTCTTGTGTGTCAAGGGGCCCATTCGGCCTGTTCAGAGGTCCTTCCCACCTGGCCAGAGACTGAACTGGCTGCTTTGTTACCCTGCCGACATGCTCAGGGGCCCCTGACCTGCCCAGGGGCCCCCTCTAGTCTGGCTAGGAACTAATTCGGCATGTTCAATGGCCCTTTCGACCGGCCCAGGGACCGTTTGGGTCTAGTCAGGGGCCCTCTGACTTGCCCAGGAGCCCCTCTGATCTGACCAGCGACTCTTCTGGTCGGACTACGCTGGCTGCTTTGTCGCCCTGCCGACATGCCCAAGGGGCCCTCCAACCTGCACTGGGCCCCTCCGTGCTGGTTAGGGTCCAATTTGGCATGTTCAGGGGCCCTTCTTACCCACCCAGGGGTCCTTTCGGTCTGGTCAGGGGCCCTCCGATCTGCATAGGGGCATTTTGAACTTTCCAGGGGCCCCTCTGGTCTGTCCAGGGGCCCTCCAGCCTTCGAAGGGGCCCTTATGACCTGGCGAGGGACTGCGCTGGCTGCTTTGTCACCTTGCGACATGCTCCGAGGGCCCTCCGACCTGCCCTGGGGCCCCTCCGTGCTGACTAGGGACCCATTCGGCATGTTCAGGGGCCGTCCTGACCCACCTAGGTGCCCTCTCGGCCTGGTCAGGGGCCCCTCTGACCTGTACAGGGGCCCTGTGAACTTCCCAGGGGCCCTCTGGGGTCTGTTCAAGGGCCCTCCAACCTGCTCAGGGGCCCTTATGACCTGACAAGGGACCAGGCCTTGGTAGGTTTAGGTAAAACCTTATACGGATGCAATATGTTATTTGTGTAGTCTTATGTTTGTTTGTAGATCGCTGAGTTATGCCTGATGTAAACATCATTATTTTAATGCAAGGGTCTCATAAATATGATGAAAAGAAGAACAATATTTAGGTTTTTGCATCATTATTATCCAACACATATTGACGTGTTACAAGAGACGCACTCAGCTCCGCGGGAGAGTGCGTTTTGGCAGGCAGAGTGGGGTGCGCCTATTATACCGTCTCACGGTCCCAGTACGAGTGAATGCGGTGTCGCCGTTCTCTTGCCCAGTGCATTGTTTAGTGTGTGTGTGTGTGTGATGTGAAAACATTGTATACAGATGATACCGGCAGATTAATGATCTTAGGATTTAATTATAGGTTGTTTAAGCTATTACTGTGTGCAGTGTACGCTCCATCTCAGAGTCATGGGCAGCAGCAGGTAAAATTCTTAAGTAAGGTAAAAAAAGAACTTGATGTGTTGATGGACAGTGAACCGAATTTACTATTGTGCGGTGACTTAAATATGCATTTGTCTAATTTAGACACTCAAAATAGGTTTCGATTAACCCAAGCGGCCAAGGAACTGCTGGAGTTATCAAGGGAGTTGAACTTGGTCGATGTTTGGCGAGATCGTTATGAAACTAAACGTCAGTATACGTGGCTTAGATTAAACCCATCTCAGCAGTCAAGAATCGATTACGTGCTACCAAGCCAAAATTTAGTGCTTAGCAATGTGTTGAAGTGAATTGAGATAAAGCCAGGTATTCATAGTGATCATAGTCTTGTCAATCTTGAACTGACGGTAGTGATAAAGGTAGAGGATTATTCAGATTTGATAACACGCTGTTAGAGGACTCAGAATTCGTGGATAGGGCACGGATTGAGATGGTGAAAACTAAAAACTGTCAAGGCATGTATCAGGATGTTAATGATCTCGGCTTAAAAATGGAGATGCATACTAGTGAAATACGAGTGCAGAGCTTGAGGTTAGTTAGACAGAGAGCGCGGCAGAGGAAAGCAAACGAGCAGATACTTATCGATAAGCTAGACAGATGGGAGCAGGAGGTGGGGTGGAATCCGACTGAGGAAAACGACATGAAGAATATATTATATTGAAAACGAGGCTTGGCCAGGAGGAAGAAAAGCGGAGTAGGATAACAATGCTACGTTCCGGAGCGCGATGGCTCGAACTCGGCGCAAAGCCCAGAAGATATTTTCTTAGAATGAACGCAAGTAGGAAGAAAGAAATAGTAATGTCCTACAGCGGTCGGACGGGGAATATATTACTGGCAACAAACACATTGTACTGTCGCAAACATTATGAAGAAATGTTTGCTTCTCAAATTTCTGGAACTCGGAGAGGGGCGCAGGTAGCTATTTTTTTGCAATCAGGGGCCTGTACGCGTTTATCTCAATTTTATCAGGAACGGTGCGAGGGGATGATATTCAGTCAAGAATGTGGGATGGCTCTCAAAGAAATGATGAATAATAAGGCTGCCTCAGTATTGGGATTTACTAAAGAGTTTTTATTTTCTTTTGGAGTGAATTAGGGAGCATGGTTGTTGATGATGTAAATCAGGCTAGGCAAAGGGGCACTTTTTTCGTCACTCAACGCAGTGGTGTTCTCACAATGTTACCCAAAGAAGGTGACCAGAAACCCTTAAGGAACAAGCGTGCAACATGTCTGCTAGAAATTATTTATAATAAAGTAGTCAAAGTTATTGCAAATAGATTGATATCGGTTATACATTTACTGGTTTATCCAGATCAGACGGGATCGATTAGGGGCAGATATATTGGAACTAAGCTGAGAACTATAGCCGACGTAATACACTATTGCAACGCAGATGAGCTTGGGGGAATTCTTATGGCACTTGATTTTAAAAACGCGTTCAATATTGTAAAACATGAGTTCGTATATGACGTTCTTAGAGAATGCAGTTTTGGCGATAAGTTTATAAGCTGGGTCCAGTTGCTGCATAACAGCACAGAGTTGACCATAATTAACAATGGGTACACGTCTAAATGGTTTAAGCCGTCACGGGGCCTTCAGCAGGGGTGTCCAGCCTCTGCGCCGTTGTTCGCGCTAGTTGTGGAAATTTTGGCTATCAAAATCAGAGAAACAGCAGCGGTGCAAGGTATTACGGTTTCAGGTATCACGTTTAAGGTATCGCAATATTGTGACGATACAACTTTGTTTGTCAAAGACAGCTCGTCAGCCGAACAAGCCACAGACATAGGGCAAGAATTCGGGGATATGTCTGGACTGCAGCTTAACTTAGACAAGTGTGATTTGATGTGGCTCGGTATGGAAAAGTGATGTGTACAGCTCGTTTGCGGTCGCGAGCCTGTTAACAAAATACAATTATTGGGGTATGGTTCAGTGCAATTGAAAGCTGTGAGCAGTGCAATATGGAGGTGGTGGGAAGTAAAATATAAAAAAACGCTGGAACTATGGCAACAACGTGATTTAACTATAAAGGGGAATATAACGGTAGCGAAGGCTCTCCTAGTATCACAACTCGTGTATCCAATGGGAGCAGATCGCATAGAGGAAAAGTTGCTGGCGACCATTCAAAGCCACATCATGAAATTTGTCTGGCGTGGACGTCCGCTAAAGGTAGCTAAGCGTACCATCATAATGTCAGTAGGGAAGGGTGGTTAAAGTTACCTGATGTGATGACCATACACCGCGCAAATAGGATCGCATGGATAGGAAGATTGATACGTTTACAGGATACTTCTTTCGTTAAAGTACTTCAAAAACGAATGCGGATTCGTATCGTTAATTTGGCCAAATGAAATTGGATGAGCAGTGGGTCATGCATAGGACCATTCCACAGCTCTATAAGGAAATGATGACTTGGTTTAAGACATTTAGACATAATAAAAGAGCCTGAGAGTGGCCGGGCAATTAGGCAGCAACCAAAGTGGCACAATACCTCAGTGCACGTGCAAGGGAGATCATGCCATGCAAAGAGGATATTGAGGAGAAGGTATAGCATTAATTGACGACTTTACGGACAATGAGTGAAATATTTGGACATATCAGGATTTTGTGGAACAGAATATAGGTATACGCATAAATCCATTTGCTATACATCGGATGGTGTAGGGCGATACCAGGCAAGTGGAAAAGGATGCTAATAGGTACTGAGCGTTTGGGCGGCAGCAGAACGGGTGCAAGAGCCACGCATCGATATCAAAGGCAAAGAGCTGGTTAATCACGATGTTAAAACCAAATTTATTTTATGACTTGTTAGTCACGTACTCGATTCCGACTGCCCAGACACGATGGGAATCAGAGGGTGTTGATTTCGGTGGTGATTGGAGTAAAGTGTATGAAGAGATCGTTTAAAGTAACATCATCGACCAAGCTTCAAAGCCTGCAGTATGAAATAATCCATAGATATTTCAAACTAGAAGATTCCTATGTGTTCATAGTGTTGTAAATTATCCACTTTGAGATAATTGTGGTGAAGTTGAGACCATTGAGCATTACTTCTTCTACTGCGAACAAGTGAAAGTGTTTTGGCGAAAGCTAGAGATCGCATTGAACACAAAATTAACAGTTGGGGACCGCGTAGAACTCACATGTCATGAATACTCTTGGCTCCCCAAGATATGCAAAAGTGATTAACTTTATTATTATGTTAGCTAAACAATTATAGCTAATCAACACTACCAAGATGCAGCGATATTGTTCCAAGCATATTTGCCAATGTTGACAAGGAACTTTGACATGGAAAAAAGGATAGCTCGCAGTGTCGCAGAAAAATACAAATTTCGGGATAGGTGGTCCCCGTTCATCACGGTCAGGAACAATGTCGATTGTTGCAGCATTGGTGATACTCGAAATACTGGGACATCGTGACATGTGTGAATGGTTGGTGATATTGTGGGCGAGTTTAGGGCAAATGGTTAATGGCAGTGTTTTGCTAGTGCGTTGAACCTGTCAATGTGTGTTGATGATTTGTAGAATGAGGTGCAATAAAAAAGAACCCTGAAAAAGTGTTCCGCACGGCGTCAGCAGAGCACACAGCATCCTCAGAAGTCAGTAAGTGTTCCGCACGGCGTCAGTAGAGCACACAGCCTCCTCAGAAGTCAGTAAGTGTTCCGCACGGCGTCAGCGGAGCACACAGCATCTTCAGAAGTCAGTAAGTGTTCTGCACGGCACGGGTGTAATGCGGTACAGCCTATATATCCAGAAGAGTTGCACTTCCTCGGCTCGGGCGGTATAGATACAACGGTGTGACTCTCAGTGAAGTTGCTAGTACATTTAATATTCAGGTTGGGTACCAATTTTGTATTCTGTCTTCAAATCTGAAATAATATGAGACAATTAGAAATCGTTTTGAAGTAATTACCCACTTGGATCCGACCTCACTCAGGGTGGTGACATCGTTGGCTAGGAAATCACCATCGTTAAGCAAATTCCAATTACCGCAGAGTGCAATAATTCAAAATTGTTCTATCAGTTCGCTATTTCACATCCCGAGTATTGTGTGATTTCTCTTCAATTAATCTGGACTAAAAGGAGTACCATGGTAAGTACCATTCTAAAACGAAGCTGTAAACTACCTCAGAAGTTTGACCTGTCACCAAGGAGAATAGCAGAAGTGCCCTGTGCATTGGGAATGTAATACACATTTAATAAATCCAAGGACAGTGGGACATTTTGCCTTGTTAGATTGGCATGCTTTGGCTCGTGTCAAATCATCAAAATTACCTTGAGTTGCGATAATTTTTGTTGTTAGAATTCAGTGTACGATGGGTGACTATGGAACCCACTATGGAACCTGGTGATTAGCGACTTTGTCTCATAGCAACTGAGGCTATAAAGACTTCCTGGGGTGCTAATGTATCGAACTTCAACAGGTCAGCTGGGGGAATTCAGCTATTTATAATCCTTGATGAAGCCAGCAGGGCAGGTTGTGAGGCTAGCTGGTGAAGTAAGCAGGCCGGGTGGTACGATGGGTGATTCAAACCACTATGGAACGTGGTGATTAGCGACTTTGTCTCATAGCAACTGAGGCTATAAAGACTTCCTGGGTGCTTGCAAGCAGGTCAGCTGATAAGGTAGCAGGTGAGGTCAGCAGGTCAACCGATAAGGTCAGCAGGTCGGGTCAGCAGGTCAGACTCTGAACTCTGGGTCGCGGTGCGTCGGCCGGCGGCGGCCTGCGCGGTCATTGATTGAGCTGACGGCGGCGGCGGTGTCGGTTTCGGCGGCGGCGGTGGTCGGCCGACAGTCACCTGGGCCGGCTGGCCGCGCGCGGAGTGCTGCTGAGTGTGACCTGACCCGGCCGTCGCAGTGCCGCGCTCATCGCAACCGCCCGCACCGCCGAGCAGGTCACCGCCCCGGGGGCAGCACAACACATTGGCCTCAGCGCCTCCAGTCGACCACACAACAGGTACCGGATGGACGAAAACACTACCTACCTGTTGATGTGTATGTCTCAGTTAGCCCTGTTGACGAATATTTGCATTGATAATTATTTCTTCCGCGAGAAGTTGCATTAAAGACGCTTAACTTGGAAACGGTTGGCAAATGGGAATAACATATGCATTTTTTTGTACAATTTGTTGCGTTATTATTATGATTTTTGGCGCATTATTCACCCACAAGCAACAATAACAAGTCAGTTGTTTGATTTGCCTTAGTTTGTAATAAGTCATTTATTTGCCACTGAAATTCCGAGGGAATTGTGCTGGCATGTGTACCTTTATATATAAAGGGGGTTGTAGGTGCAACTGCTTACCAGCAAAGTAACCCGTCCACCGTCCAAATGCAACCCCAGCCAAAAATACGCAATTTCAGTTGAAAATCAGAATGACATCTTGCAAACTTGCAGAGCAGATAGCAATGAAACAAATGATACACTAGGGAAGACATTTAAAAAATATATTCTTTATTTTATCCCAAATTTAATAGAGAAATAGATATAAATAAAAGGAAACCGAGACAGAAACATGAGGTAACTAAACCATTGTGCATAGTCTGTGGGTACCGGGTATAAACAAATATAGTCTACCTATGCTATTATGTGAAACTATTGCGTGCATTGCATGCTTTGATTCCAAATTCCTGATTGATATTTAATAGTATACACTGTAATCAGTTTTTATACCATGGTACTTCAGCCTTCTCAACGTGCCCTTTCAAACTCCTGCTATCCAGGTGCAGCCCCTGTGAAACCAGAAAGGTTACACTTCTGATTGTGCTGGCCTTGATTATAGTTTTGAATTGGTCATACTTGTTTTAATCTGGCATTTGATTATTTGCTAATGCAATGGTGCAAATTTAACCTATAACTTCGAGCTTGCGGCTAGCGTTGGGTTTCCCGGTTTCAAAACACGGACATTCCCCGGAAGTAACCTGATTACAATGCTTGGTGTTATGCTAGCCTAGCCACAGCCTAGACCATAGCTATTGATTGTTGCATTTGGATTAGTCATATGCGCTTTGCGCAGCATGTTGTTTGATTTATGCGCTGTTGGCATATTTCTTTAAGTTATAAGGAATGGGGAAACACGTGCCATTGCTCATCATAATGCAATTTACGTTGTAGGTTATAATTTACATGCGTGATGAATGTGTTTTCGTCAGACCTGGAGCAAGTATGCTCCAAAATACTTTGCTCCTCTTTCATTAATTTATCTCAAAATAAGATAAGTCTAGACAGTAAGTTATTCCTAAGCTAGCTATTCCTTCTCTTCCTTCGAAGTATTCGGCATGTACATGGCTGGCCAAAATACGTACATCAATCAATGTCTATCACATGGAAACTAGAGTCTCCAGGTTTTCTTGATATTTTCCCAAAGTTTGGCCATTTTATTTAAATATATATTTTTCCTGTGTTTTATGAGGCAACGAGTGAATGTTAGTATACTTGAACCAACTGCATATAAGTAGGCTCTGTCATCACTCATATTTTGCAATCATTAAATTACTGTTGAATTGACGTAAGCACAGGCATAACCTGATAATTGCCAAGGCGGCACAACGTTCCGCGTCCTGGCTCTACCTTGTCTCCGGGAATGTCTCCCCATCTGTAGACACTAATGCAGAAGTCTGAGCCCAACGCGCCTCGAATCATTTCATCAGAAATGAGCGAAGTCAATGGCCACCCAGAGGGTAGAGCAACTGAAAAATGTTTTTAAACCGAAATGCCTTGCGGCACAAATCATTTCACGTTTACCTGCTAATGCACCGGACACTTGTGAATCCCAACATCAGCTTACGAGTGCATATGCTTTTAGGGATTCTGCAGCCGCAGCATCGGAAAAGTTCGTATGCCTGCGAGATATTCAAGCTGAGATGGATGCCTCGCATGTGCTAGGGAATAGAACACCCACGGAATATCCACTATATAAAGGGCAAATTTAAACCGTTCCAACGCTAGAAACTCGAAAACCTTGGTGATGGACCCAAAACCCATACATTTTCTGAATCAGCATGATGGCAGGCATGCCAGTGTACCACTACCATTCAGATCCGACCTCTATATTTTCCAAGTAAATTGTGAAAGCATGAAATTGATATTTATTGCAATAATATTTGTATTTAGTGGGCCCAAATTTCTTCATATGTTGCGCTTTTGTGCCATGTATTCTGCAGCTATTTTAAATTGGAGAAGCAGGGGAGAAATATACATTTAGAGTTTAGGGCGGTGTTTTGACTCAGTATGCCCTTATCTTTATCATTATAGGGCCTTGATCTTTATACATGTTATAGGGCCTTAATATGTATACGAGTAATGTTTCAGTTTAGTTTAGTTCAGTTAGTTTATCTGTTACCAAGGGGCCATGAAGGATGTGGAAAAGAATAAGAAAAAATGGTAGAGTTGTCAACTTCTTTCCATGCACAGCCTGAAAGATGTGAGGTATGCTGCCCTATGTTTCTTACTGATCTTACTGAATGTATATTTTATTTCATTGGTAACATTCATTCTGCCGTCATGATAAACTGCAATAATGTAGGCAAAACACCCAAACTCTGGTCATGACAAGATACATCAACATACTGGACTTTCATGCTATTGGTGTGTAGACGCCACATGGAGTAGGTAAAAGTTGAATCACGTCCTAACCTCAGACTTCATGCTATCAGAATGCAGACAATACCAAAGCATTGTACTTTAGTGTGTCAGTATTGATAACCTTCTGATAGCATGAAATACAATGTTCTCATCCGAGCTTTTGGTTAGAGCGGGTCATATGTCCAATGCAGTTGGTACT
>JAXIVJ010005460.1:70000-73839 GCA_036785665.1 Chirona hameri | reverse complement strand
CCTCCAAAACTTCAAGGACTACCCGTACAGATTGTTCTGTTTTGAATTTTGCGTATTTCATCATATCAAGATGTAGGAGTATTCCATCTGGGAAGTATACGAACATTGTGAATTTGTGATTCCATCTGCGACTGCTTTTTCTATTTTGAAAAAATGGATAAGTTGGTAGCATGAATTGTCTTCTGCTAACAAGTCCGTAGATACAAGCTTGAAGCGTTCAGATTAGCGAATAGCGGAGGGGAGCATGACGAATTAGCGACCGGAGTGCTCTATATAAATGGTGTTCAATGGAATTTGCTGCAGTAGTGTGCTGCAGTAGTGCTGTAGTAGTGTAGTGTAGTTTTTGCTTTGGTAGTTTTGACGCGAAGAAGTTTTTCCATTAGAAGTTTTTCCGTTGGCAGTTTTGACGCGTGTAAGTTTTGACTTGGAAGTTCTGTCGTTAGAAATAACTCCTTAGAAGTTTTGTCGGCACACCGTTTTTAACGGCTTTTAACCGTGGGTTTAGTGTCGGGATCAGAGGCCCGGGGACCGGAAGACGAAATTATTGCATCAGCGTGTACGGCCATGTGTGCAGAGGTGCAAAAACCTTCCAACTCACCAACGAGCGTTTGTGACCAGGTGGAATCATCTGAAAAAGTGTCAAATTCTGGCTAAAAAGACCGATTTCCACAATTCAATTTAATTCAATTCAATTTTAACTTCGATCATTCCGTGTCCAATTTGACACGCGTGAAATGTGACATGGTCCTGCATCTGACACAAAAGCAGTCGCTGATTGGTCTAAAGGATGCTGTGAGCATGTTCTGAACACAATTATTTCGACACCGCCCAATATGTGCGCCATAGTCGCCGCAATAGTGGGTGGTAGCAAAATACTTCCAACTTTGTGCCACCGTGTGACAGTCCCTATGTTATCTTTCATTGGGCGATTGAGTTCGTTGGAAGGAGTTCGAGGGAGTTGGCGTGACAGGTTGAGTTGAGAGCGTGACAGGCGCCGTGTTGGGGCGGTTGATGTTGGAAATGGGAGAAATGGGGCCAGATGGATCTGAGCGTGATGATCGGGAATTACCAGGACCTTTTCGCGTGCCTCCGTCGCATAAAAAGATGCGCTTCGGGTATTCTGTGTGCAGTTATAATGAACAGAAACGTTCATTCAAGAGACATAATGGAGTGAAACATGGAGGCTTGCTGATCAAGTAAAATATTGATTCGTTTGGCGATGGTGAACGTTGGAATAGTTGGGTTGTCCAGAATGGGACTAGCAATGCAGACCACACAAGAACTAAAGGTGAGTGTCGAATAGATGTCCTGTTCTGTTCGTAAAAATAGGGTACACTCCTAATTTCGGACGTGTGCCTATTTTGTCCAATGCCCTTTTTGCTAGCATATTATTACGTATCTGAGCAGTGAGCATGCGCCGTACATTCATGAAAGGTTGTAGACAGGCATTATTAGGATAAACAACATGACAAATATGTCAAAACACAGAAATTTCCGTGCTATTGGTGATTTATTGTGTTGGTATCTACACTACCAAAGCCATGGGAAGTTGGGTGTTTTGGTATGATTGGTGATAGCAACATTACCCTTCATTTGTGTTTCTGACCTACCTTCAATTCAGGCGCGGAACCAGGATTTAGGTCAGGGGGTTGGGCGCCACATACAAAAGTTGCGCTCTATGGGCGCGCTTGGCGGGCGCAACATGGGCGCGACCCCGGCTCAGCGGGACGCGTGTCCTAGCGCCCGCCGTGCCCTAGCGCCCCCTAGATCTGCGCCTGTTCATATCATTGTTGATGAAGGAGGGGCAGTCGCCCCCCCCCCCTGTCGTCGGGCAGGAGGTGGGGGGGGGGGCAAACATATATGTTTGCCCCTCATGTCATTTAACCCGCGAGTCACTGGGGGGGGGGGGGCTTTTTTAGCCCTCCCTTAGTAATACTAAGAATATCTTAATAACTAATGCAGATATCAACGCCAAACTTTCAGTACCTTTCCGGGCATCATTGGTACACCTTGTAGCAAACATGAAGCAATTATGTCGATAAATTGTCAGGATATAGTACATTTAGTGACGTCACTACACACGATGTTGACACCAAAATCGGCTAAATTTTGCCAGGCCGTACAAATGCCGCATTTTAAGCAAAATGCAATCTAAAAAAGCTAAAAGGTAGCAAATTGGAAGGGCTACAAACAATCTATCTCGAAATTTCAAAAATGTTGGTTTTCACCCCAATTTAAAAAAAACTTTTTTTTTAAATGCTCACAAAATAAAATTTTCACAGATTTTTATTCTTTTTCAAACGTTATTCTGAGCACAATTATTATAAAAAGTATAATGAAGTGTAACCTCATGCTCATATTAGTATCAAATAACAAAAGAAAATCGAAAGTATATTTTCGGCTATGAGCCTTCTTCAGTGGATAATGGCATGATGAACAAGAGATAACAATTACATATACGAAAAAAGGAAACTCGCGCGATAATTTAGCACACACTCCGCAAACAACAGCGTCTTGCACACACCGCAGCTAACACTAAAACTCTACACCACAAGCACGCACAACATATATACTAACATATTCCTACCAGTCAGTCAGCCCAACATCGCAACCTTTACATCACTCGCAACAACAACAAAAATGGTTGGGCTCGCCGTAACGTCCCGCACACTCAGTAACATACACACATGTGTCTTTACATACATATATAACACAACAATAATAATCCTAAAAGTGAGTATGCCATCGCATTCATTTAACATGATCACAATAGACGCGAAAAACAAGACTAACAACACCCCTTTAGGAGAACACTTCATGAAGTGCCACCCAGACATCAAAATTGATCAAAACACACTCACTATTTCGATACTTCAGATTTGCAAAGACATGGCAGATCTCAAAATTGCGGAATCAATAGAAATTCGGAATCACAAACCAGTAACATCATGTCATCCTCATGGACACTGATTAAGCCAGTACCATATTCGGAACTAAACTTTCGCTTGCTTTCTTCTGTATGACTCTTTTTTTGCGTGCGCACACATTCGGTCTACCACCTGATCTCGCGGATGTCGAATATTTTTCATTACCAGACTATTGTGATCATGTTAAATGAATGCGATGGCATACTCACTTTTAGGATTATTATTGTTGTGTTATATATGTATGTAAAGACACATGTGTGTATGTTGAGTGTTGAGACACATGAGTGTGCGGGACGTTACGGCGAGCCCAACCAATTTTGTTTTGTTTTGCGAGTGATGTAAAGGTTGCGATGTTGGGCTGACTGACTGGTAGGAATATGTTAGTATATATGTTGTGCGTGCTTGTGGTGTAGAGTTTTGGTGTTAGCTGCGGTGTGTGCAAGACGCTGCTGTTTGCGGAGTGTGTGCTAAATTATCGCGCGAGTTTCCTTGTTTCGTATATGTAATTGTTCTCTCTTGTTCATCATGCCATTATCCACTGAAGAAGGCTCATAGCCGAAAATTTATTGTGGATTTTCTTTTGTTATTTGATACTAATATGAGCATGAGGTTACACTTCATTATACCTTTTTTTCTCTCAAAGATATTGAAGAAAAAAAACAGATTATATGTCAGATAACGACATATGGGCAACTACCATACCAAATAAAAAAAATTATATCATCTTTTTTTACTGACATGGCATATAAAATATGGGTAAATCATGACGTCATATTTTGAAATTGCGTGTTTTGCCTTTTATTGACCGGATACAGACAAATAAATGCCAGCACTGTTTTTGTTTAGATAAAACTGATATAAAAACATGTTTTTCATTTCGATTTATCAATTTCAAATTTTGACCTTCAGTGG
>JAXIVJ010005460.1:0-67500 GCA_036785665.1 Chirona hameri | reverse complement strand
TCAAAGGCTTTCTCAAATGGAGACCCCCTCTCAAATGGAGGCTCCCTAAATTTTGACTTGCCCCCCCCCCCTTGACAAAAATCCGTGGCGCCGCCCCTGACTTCCCCTCTCATTAAAAAAGTATCCCTGATCCTGGATGTTATTGGAGCTCTATCTGAAGAGCTTGCCAAATTATAGGTCAAATTTTGGATACCTAACGCCAACATTTTTGATGGATCAACATTGTTTCCAAAGTTTAGTGAAATATATTTGCTGGATCGTTTCTAACTACTATACTATCTTTTCCAGGGATCCCTTTATCTCTATCACATATCAAATTAAATTAACAAAATGATATGTTTAAATATTCAATACTGGCATAAAAACTGTGCCAATGTAAAACCATGTTGGATTCTGTACAATACCCCACAATTTGTGGCATACTCAGACCAAAATAGTCACAGCATCCTGCATTGTATTAGCTGTTCCTGTGATAATGCTAGCATTGCTCTCATACGACCAGAACAAAACACAATAATGGTGTTCTTTTAATTTTATTTGTGGAATATTGAATGATGCCTTGATTCCAATACATAGGCAAAACATAAATTGTCCAAAACTATTTTGCAGCACCTATGGAAGCAGCAAGTGATGTCATCATCGATGAATGTGGAAACATCGTGTTATTCTTGCATCCTTGTAACAATAGGTACAACAAATATCAGTAGACGATGCAACGTTGCATGCAGAGGTCTATTTTTTTTCGGTAACTTGGTAGCGAGCGTTGGCGACAGATTTTACAGATTTTTGTCAGTGAATAGACAAATATTGGGCTTTGGGGAAGTTTATGCCGTTGTCGGAGGATCAGAACCCGGCCGAACCGAGCAAGAGAATGGACCTCGTTCGTTGCACTTGGTTGTGCGTCTCATGCTTTGTGAGAAAAAAAACGTGAAAGTTTCAGTAGAAAAAATGTGACTTGGGCGATTTTTTTTTAAAGCCTGAGGAAAATGGTCCCAAGTATGTTTTAAAGGTAGTTTTGCGTTAGGTTAGATTGGTCTGAACATTATTTTTGCGCCTTTTAAACCACCCTTTCCTAGACTTTGGATCCGCCATACATCGCCTCCTTTCGCTCCATCACCAGGGGCTCCGCCGCAGGGGGGTGAGCCCCCCCCCATTTTTTTAGGGACTTTTAACATTACGCCTATGAGCGTTGCATGGAAAGAATCGACTTCCGAATGCCTCTGCCCCCCCCCCCATTTTCGGAACGTGGCGGGGCTCTTGTCCATCACTGCCATAGGCATACACAAGGCCGGGACGGGCAATTGCCCCCCCCCCCAAGGTCCGTACGTGCCTCCTTTGGTCGAAACAAATTATTTATTTTTGTTTAAAGGACAAAATGTTGAAAATATGCCCCTCTAAAGATATAGTGGGCTAAATCCGGTGAGTTTTTTTTGTGGGGGTACCTTATGCCCTCTTGAGCAAAAAATGCCCTCCTAGAGTGAATCCTGGGTACGCCACTGCATGGGCGTGATCACGGTGGAGCAGGAGGTATAGGAACACCTTAACACCAGGTATAGGTCTTACAAATTTAAAGGGCCAAATGGATATATTTTTTTAATTTCTTTCAAGTCAACTGCCAAATGATCCATGTTTAATTTCGAGAAAATTGGAAGCTGCCTCTTCCCACCGTCCCCCCCCCCCCCCCCCCGCGTCCGGGGTTTGGGGGGAAGATATCCATTCAATCCTCCCAGGCCATGACGACATTTTGACGTCCCACAACCAAATTAATTATCACGCAACAAACTATATGCTTCATTGATTTCACCCACAATACAACACATAGGTATGCTTGCACGCAAAAATATCAACGAGCGGTTTTCTGGATCGTACAGACTTAAGGGCATAGTTAATTAGCAGCCGCGTTTCTTTGGGGCGATCGGTTTTTATGTATATGCACTGAAGGTTTTTCATATGCACTGTGGGTTTTTCGATGCCGGTAGCGCGCGACAGGCCGGCCCATTGACTTGCGTTATATGAGCATAGAACCAGTTTTGTAGGTAGGTTACATTGGTCTGGACCAGAGTATGGAAAACTATTTATGGATGTTGTCCCAGGCCAGTTAAACATACACTAAAATGTGTTTCTCACTGGATTTCAGCCCCTGTATTTTGCAGCCTTTGAGATAAATCTTGCTGAAAGGGGAGGGGGGGGGGGGGGGGCTAGTACCAACCCCCTGCATGGTCACGTAGGTATCGGATGCTGCACTGGTGAGGGTTAAGTACTAGACTGTATGTCTATATTTTGAATTGTTTGTCTTCATACAAAGATAATTGATGAGATGTAGAACTGAATCTTTGAAATACACCACATCCCTGTGATTGAACATGGTCGAGTTAGGGGTGATACATGGCTGGAAATGCCGCCAATCATCATCTGTTCATTAATTCTTGTTTTGATGTGGTGTGTTGTTTTTGGTTGTCCATGGCAGTTCAAGAAAGTAACTGCTCTGTTTAAGTTAAGTAGGGTTGTAGGGATGTTCAGTAGGGTTGTTCACTGTTCACTTTTTGTGACTTTTTACAGGTTTTCGGGCTGATTCCCATGCGAATCGGCGTGAAAACAACGTGGTGACCTCCGCTTTCCTCTACAATGCATACCGACTTAGCCCAAAAAGCATTTTGGAACTGTGTTTTGGCCATTTTTGGGAGTTTTCATGGTATTGCTTTAACTGAGATTAGCACAACACGTTTGTGTTAATGTGCAATAAATTGATACTCAGAATATGTCATGTACAATTGCACATGGAATGGCATATATGGCTATAGGTTGCATAGGTCAAAAGTTATACAAGGTATAGGTCACGGGTCACGAAGTCAAAATGCTCAAAGAAGAGAAGAAGAGCACTACTCTTAAAAGAAAGATCGTGAATTTCTCGACCATTTTTTCACCTAACCTATCCGATTTCCTACGTCGTAAAGGGTGAAGGTCATTGCACAAGACATCGTTGACCGCTGTAATTCTATCGCCATGCGGTTTCTCCGCGCGGAGGCAACCCTCACAGCGCAATCGGTAAGGTGCACTGTGACTGGACTTCAAAGCTGGAGATCCCTGTTCGAATGTCTCGGGAATAACTTTTTTGGGGCAGCTACACCTATGTATAACTAAACCATTACCCTAACAACCTCGGCAACGTAACAACCTCACCAAGAAAATAACCTGAACAGTCAAACAATGTCAACTATCAATGCAGTTTCTGAAATTCAGAACCCCTGACCCACTTGAACTACAAGTTTGTAAGTGCAAACATTCCCTCACTTCCGTCAACCTTTCAGAAATAGAACATGTGCAATTGCAAACATTTTTACAAACAATATTTTTGTAAACTAGTTTAGCAATGATCCCAGGACTGAGCCCTGTGGAACCCCGCTGTAAACCTCCTTCCATTGTGATTTGCACCCATTTAATATAACCCTTTGCTGACGTCCTGAAAGCCACGCTTCTATCCAATCGAGAGTCTTGTCCCTGATCCCATGAATTTTAAGTTGCAACCCTAGTTTTGTATGGGGAGCATGTCAAATGTTTTACTGAAATTAAGAAAAGATACGTCTAGCTGTTTACTCTGATCAAAGCTATCTGTTGCAACATCCAAAAACTCTACTACAAGATTAAGTAAGACTTTAGAGTCATACTTTGTTCGTTACTTTTACTCAGGTATAACTTTTTCTCTCTTTTTTTAAAAATTTAGTCCGAATGTTTTTGAATGGGTAGATTTCCGAGATCAGGCCCGCGCTAAGCATAGCTTGTTGCGCAGGCCCTGAACCCACCACCCGAGCAAGCAATTCCTGGCGTCCGGCAGAATTTAGAAGCGAAAGTTGTACGTGCCCGACATACCTGGACACGGTCCGCCCCGCCCTATGACGTCACCTGACCTTGAGTGCGACCGCTGCCACTGGCCACAGGCCATCCCAGTCAGGGGCAAATAGCGAGCGTCGAAGCGACTCGAACCCGGGCTGCCACTACCGGGTGAGGTCAGAAGCCCAGCGCTCTCCCAACTGAGCTACAGGGGCGGACTAACAGTTATAACAGTTAGTTTTATACTTTATATATACATATATTGTACACCAGTTGTAATGTTTGTATCGGAGGCTTTCGAACACTACTGTGCTCTTCGTCAGCCTGGTTGGGGTACACAGTTCACACACTCAAAACAATATTTGAAATTATAAATAGATAAGCACAGTGGATTATTCCTCTAGATCTTCTAAAAGGCAGATTTGAAAGTCACGACATCATTAACCCTTCCTTCCTAAACTTCCCAACCACCTAGAACTACAAATACCAGTTAACAGACCATGCAAAATTATTAGTTTACCAGCCACCATGCCTCTCCTTCTAATCATAACAAATAAAAAGAAAGCTTAACATAAACACGTACAGACGCATACACTGCATACTTTTCATTCGTAATGTGTGGGTATACAATATAAAGGTAATTCGTAATACGTACATTTCATTCGTATTCGCAGTGATTCGCTGTGACATTCGTAATATGTGTATATATATAATAGACAGGTAATATGTAACACTCGTAATGGGGTCGAATTCGCCGTGACATAGATTGCACACTCGGTAACACTACAAACACGCCTCATACATACATACAATGCACCTTTTAACCTACATCAATATTTTCTTACATACAAGACACATATCCTAATATTGTATTGTATATCGCAGATGTTTCTTCTGTCGCCTACACACATACACACACGTACCCATACAAACGCACGTTTATATACATATATATACACATATAACTACAATCACATACACGTACATATATGCTCTAACTCCCACTGCGTAGTGTCAAAGAGGTTGTGGGGCTGTTAGGGAGCAGAGTTTCCCGTTCCCCATATTTTTTACTCTAGCACCTTATAAACGTCCGGAACCTGCCATCCTGGTAAAACATTCATGCACTTGCCCCTCGGTACTTTAGATATATAATAGCCCTCCTTTATCTTGCGTCTATGCCAATTGTTCTCATAATAAACTATCCTGACTTCATCCCAGGAATTATCATGCCCAGTCTCCAAAACATGCTTCGAAATGCCAGAATGATCCTCATTCCCCTTGCTTATCGCCCGTCTATGATCCATCTCCCTTGTCACCAGCTTCCTACCAGTTTCCCCGACATAAATCATACCGCACTGACACTGATATTGATATACCACACCTGCCTTGCTTTTCTTCCCCAGCCTGTCTTTCGCCCTAACCAATCTGTCCCTCAAACTGGCACCCGGCTTTGTACTTATTTTCGCATAAGGTTTTAAAATCCTCGTCACTTGTTCGCTTACACCTTGAACGTAAGGAATGTATACATACGGACGTTCCCTTACCTCGTTGCCGCGTTCTCGCTCTCCTCGCTGACTCTGATCACCCTGACTCGGTCTATTATTACTAGCCGCACCCCTATCCCTGGCCCCAAACTGCCTCTGCGATGCTTTGATAAACCTCCTCGGATACCCATTCTTTGTCAACGCCTGACTGACATGATAATCCTCTTTCCTCCTTGCCTCCTCTGTGGTGGAGCACCTCGCTGAACGTGTGAAGTGTGCGTAGAACTGAGGTCTTGTGTTGGGTACTGTGGTGTGACGTGAAGTCTAGGTACTTGCCCGTATGTGTATGTTTCCTGTATACCTGTGTTTCCATGCGCCCGTCACCTTGCCTGTGCACCCTAACATCGAGAAATGGCAAAGAGCCATCCTTTTCGATCTCGTACGTGAACCGGATCGTGTCGTGCTGTGAATTTAGGTGACCGAGAAGGTCCGTAACTAAGTCTCGTTTGACTATAACAAAAGTGTCGTCTACGTACCTTTTCCAACACTTGACGGGATACGGGAACGACGCAGGGCGTTTTTCTCTAGTGACTCCATAACGTGTTTCAAACGTGTTTATGTTAAGCTTTCTTTTTATTTGTTATTATTAGGAGAGACATGGTGGCTGGTATACTAATAATTTTGCATGGTCTGTTAACTGGTATTTGTAGTTCCAGGTGGTTGGGAAGTTTAGGAAGGAAGGGTTGATGATGTCGTGACTTTCAAATCTGCCTTTTAGAGGATCTAGAGGAATAATCCACTGTGCTTATCTATTTATTATTATTATATATATATATATATATATATATATATATATATATATATATATATATATCTATATTTATAATTTTAAATATTGTTTTGAGTGTGTGAACTGTGTACCCCAACTAGGCTGACGAAGAGCACAGTAGTGTTCGAAAGCTTCCGCTACAAACATTACAACTGGTGTACAATATATGTATATATAAAGTATCGAAATGTCCCAGTTCAATAATTCCATCTTTGTGTTAATCAGTTAGTTTTATATTTTTCAAAGTTTTCAAAAGTATTAAGGTGTAAAAACAAATATTTCAGCGCTCATTGTGGCGCCTTCCTCAGTGAGTGAGTGGCAAGGTAACTTAATAACTAGGTAGCGCGGGTTTGCCGCTTCAACACAGGGGCAATGGGTGCATGGTTTGACAACTAAGTAAAAAATATCTCCTAAACCAGACATATTTTGCTTAAGTATTATATACCATTGGTAATTAATTTAATTATAAAACGTTTCAAACAATTGGACATTTTCATAAGCATCCAATAAGAAATTCGTGTTTGCGGTAATTAGATGAGGCGGCAATGCCCTTATACATTAAGATTCCTGTTAACCACATGCGACCAAACCGGCGTAGCTGACGCTATTGCAATTAGATGAGGCGGCAATGTACTTATACATTGAGGTTCCTGTTAACTTCCTGTCAGTAGAATTAACCAAACCCTCAGCAGACGCTGTTGTAATTGGATGAGGCGGCAATGCACTTATACATTGAGGTTCCTGTTAACTCTTTGCTATTCGGTATCTCCGAAATCGGAGGACCAAACATCAGCTGGCACGACTTTCTTTTGATGCCTCAAACCCGCACCCCCCTGAGTGAGTGGTGCAAGTTACTTTTTTCTAGGTCAGCAGATTATTGAGCTTTTTCTAGGTCAACAGAATAATGAGCATTTTGACGCGATGAATAAAAAGGTTAGGACTTTCATTAAGAAATAAACTAATCTTGCCTAAATTGATTACAAAAACACAAGACTAACGGCAACATTCACCCGCCAAAATAAAAGCATAACACACACACACACACACAAAACAAAACAAAAAAAAACTACGCAACATAAACACACGATGATACGCAACCGAATATCTAGATTACACATGATTAAGACACATATTGAGTTTTAGCAACCGTATATAACTAGCGACCATTTTTCCAGACTATGTCCCATATGGGGCTCAAATGAACATTTCCAACGTCGAGGTTGATCGAAGGGCGCGACTGTCGAATCTCTAAGCCTCCCTGAACTTCCTTCTCTTCCAGTGACCTTCCAGAGCCAAAGTTTTTGCACTGAGCGGGTCCATACTTCCACTATATGTTTCAAAATGTCTAGCAGTGGCGGATTTGTCCCCCCTTACGAATTTTATATCGGATACATGCTCCTTCATCCTGACAGTTTTTGGTCTTCCGGTTTCTCCTATGTAACTTGAGCCGCACGAGCACTTTATCTGGTAAACGGCCCCTTTTATCTTGCCTGGTTCTATCGGGTCTTTAACGTTCACCAAACCATTTCGCAAACGTTTTGACGTGTGTGCTACCCTGATCCCTTCTTGTCTGAGCAGCTTCGTTATCTTCTCACTCACACCTGGTACGTAGGGCACCGCTGCGTACACTTCCCTGCTCCTGGCAACCTCTTCCTGTGGTGCCACAGCTGCGCTCTCCGATGTTTCGGTTTCATGACCTTTTTAACAAAGCTTTCTGGATATCCGTTGGCTGAGAATATTTCCTGAATCTGATTTCTCTCTTCTTTTAAACCTGAGGAGTCGCTACAAAGCAGTCTAGCCCTGGTTTCGAGGCATCTAATAACACCTGCCTTCATCCCTGGAGGGTGGTTCGAGTTGTACTTCAGATAGACGTTAGACGTCGTCGCCTTCCTGTAAACCGATGTTCTCAGCTGTCCATAATCCCGGGATAATAGTACGTCCAGAAACGGAAGTTGTTGGTCTGTTTCTCGCTCTAACGTAAACTGAATGCTTGGGCAGAGGCTGTTCAGATGCTGGTGAAATTCCTGGAGGGAATCTTCACCGTGCGGCCACAGGATGTGCCTGATTATCGTCCACGTAACGTCTCCAGATGGTAGGCTTCAATGTGGAGTTGGTCAGAACGGATTCTTCTAAAAATTCCATGAATGCATTTGCAAGCACAACGGACAAGCTAAGTCCCATTGGCGCGCCTTCTTTTTGCTCATAGAATGCACCCTGACATAAGAAATATCGACATTGCAGGCATGCTAGCATTAGTTTTCGTAGATCATCCACTCCTAGCTCACTCCGCTCAAACAAAATATCGTTGTCAGACAGTTGTCTGCATATGACGTCTTCGGCCTCTTGCACCGGCACCTTCGTGAAGAGAGAAACTTCATAAAAACTGACCATTTCTTCAGATCCACACAAATCTAGATGCTTGATTTCGTCCACAAAAGAACTTGAGTTGGGCACAGTATACTCCGTTTGTCCCCAAACGGGACTGATGATCTTAGTCAGATAAGCGGCTGTCTCATATGCTGGAGATCCGAGCATGCAGATGATGGGTATCAAAAGAAGATTAGTTAAACAAAACGTCCCTTCCCAACAGGGGCGGCGGAAGAGGGGGGTAAGGTGGGCAGTTGCCCCCCCCCCCCAACAAAAAAAATCAGCCGAGGGGCGCTTTGTGTTTGGCAGGGGCTGCGAATTCCAAGAGAACGCCAAGGCCAAGGGAAGCCAAGGGGGCCTCTGGACGCCTGAAGGGGCACTCTGGCTGCCTGAGGGAGCGCTCTGGCCGCCTGAGGGGGCGCTTTGGCTGCATGAGGGGCGCTCTGGCAACCTGAGGGGGCGCTCTGGCCGCCTGAGGGGCGCTCTGGCCGCCTGAGGGGGCGCTCTGGCCGCCTGAGGGGGCGCTCTGGCCGCATGAGGGGGCGCTCTGGCTGCATAAGGGGCGCTCTGGCAACCTGAGGGGGCGCTCTGGCCGCCTGAGGAGGCGCTCTGGCCGCCTGAGAGGGGGCTCTCTGGCCGCTTGAAAGAGGGCCCTCTGGCTGCTTGAAAGGGGGTGTTCTGGCCTCCTGAAAGGGGGCGCTCTGGCCACCTGAGAGGGGGCGCTCTGGCCGCCTGAGAAAGGGCGCTCGGGCCGCCTGAGAGGAGGCGCTCTGGCCGCCTGAGAAGGGGTGCTCTGGCTGCTTGAAAGGGGGCACTCTGGCCGGAGGAGAAGGGGTGTTCTGGCCGCCTGAGAGGGGGTGCTCTGGTTGCCTGGGAGGGGGCGCTCTGGCCGCTTGAGAGGGCCGCTCTGGCCGCCTGAGAAGGGGCGCTCTGGCCGCCTGAAAGAGGGCCCTCTGGCTGCCTGAGAGGGGTCGCTCTGGCCACCTGAGTGGGGGCGCTTGGGACGACTGAGAGGGGCGCTCTGTCCGCCTGAGGGGCGCTCTGGCCCCCTGTGTTTCAAGGCCTCATCTTGCATGGATTTGAAAGGAAATAGTATCCGTTCACGAAAACACATGCTAGTTTGGATCAAGCAATATGCCAAACGTTTATATTTGATACACAAAAGCGTATACTTCAACAGACCATAATTTAGCAGACTTGTAAATTGTCAGGTAGAAGCAAGGTGGATTGAAACCCTGGCGGATCTTTAGATACAAATATATTATTCACATCGGTGGCCATCGTCATAACGAAGCCATCGTAAGGTCAAAGGTCTTTGGTCTTTGGTAAGGCATAAGGTCTTTGGTTCGTTGTTGCGGTGAATTGAATGAATAGCATGTTTAGCTTCTTATTCTCTACAAGGCCCACCGCCTATGTGTCTGGATTTTATCAGGCAAACCAGTAAAAATTTCGCGCCGCTTCGCGGCGCTAAATAGCAAGTATGTACCTACTAAAACATGAAAGAACACATTAAAAATGCTGCAAAGGCTAAATACACGCATACAAAATGGTTAGTTTTTCTTTCGCTGCTAAATACACGCATACAAAATGGTTAGTTTTTCATTCGTCATTTTAGCCGACCCCCCATTCAAAAATTATCGGCGACGCCCCTGGGTACAGCTGACAATCGACATATAGTTTTGCTCAGTGTAAGGCAATGTCGGAACAATACAAACTGCAAGCTGACAATTTTTATTTTTCGATATCCCAAAAGGCCTAAAAGCTAAAAAAAGAAAAGACATCGTGTAGTTGCAAAATAAAGTTGGCCAAATCCGGGAAGAAATTCGAAATTGGGGGCAGGTAAGGTCCGCTAAAAACGGTTTGCCCCCCCCCCCCAAAAAAAAACGGCCGGCTGGATCCGCCCTTGTACATGTGTCACAGGAAAATGCAGGTAATTAAATCAAAAGGTGAATATTTCACTTTAATACATGCTTTTTATTTAGTTTGTCCCAGGGAAGCGCCATTTACTTTGTACATCTCCATTCAGCTGAACGTTCCTAAAATTATGCATACTAGGATATAACCACGGTAAAACTATTGAATATGTTACTAATTATTGGGACAGTCAATGCACACGTGTGCGCACGTACCGTTTCATACGTCAAACCTGTTTCAGCTTTATCAGAGCGCGCCCGCTCGGTCATCGCCCAAAAAAGCGTTTTACTGGTATAATATTGTGGCCTAAATCCGAGGAGATATCATTTAGCGCGATTTTTTTTTGGGGGGGGGCGCTTGGCCCGAGGGGGTGCCCTGGGTTTCCTTGCCCCCCCCCCCCCCCATCCGAAAATACCTTCCGCCGCCACTGCTTCCCAAAGCCATGCTGTGTTCTTGATGAGTTAATTTTGCTCCAATAATTCAACAATGTTATCTTTGATGATTGATTCCAGCACAGCACTGTGAATGCAGTTTAGACTTCGGGAAATTGCTCCCCGGCGCTGGGTGGGCGGGGGGGGGGGGTGATGGGGTCAGATGATGACGGGTCATCACGGAGGCGTCTCGCTGGCAGTGGTGATCTCCGGTCGGTACCGACACGCCATCCCAGCTGTCAGCTGCTCCTCCGCCGGCGGCCCTGAGACCCCCGCAGCCGGCCGATCGGAGAGAACCCCCCCTCCAACGCCGCCGCCGCCGCCGAGCCCTGCACCCCGGAAGCGGCGCCATTTCCCTCGCTGGACGCTGCCGTCTATTTGGTGCTGTCACGCGACATCGCCAGTTTCCGCTGCCGGCAATTTTGCCGAGCGAGATGGCCTGCTCCGACACGCAGCCTACTATCATCTCCGGAGCGGGAGATATCTATCTCTGCTATCATCTCCGGAGCGGGAGATGTTTTTTATTGCGGGATGTTTGCTGTAAGTGTTTTGCAGCTCCCAGCTCAGGTAGCTGCAAGTTTCGAGCCAGTCAACATCACCGCAACATTGTGGACAAACGTCGGCTATGAGACATCATAACAGAACAATAAATATGATTACGAGCGAGCGCTTCGCGCTCGCTCGTCCTTCCGTGGTATATGGGAGAGAGAAAAATATGATAGTGAGCGGCTCGGCCCCCGACCCGGCCCGTGGCGACCCTTTTGAGAAGCTCATATCTCTGCAACCACACGTCCGATTGAGAAGCTGACTTCTTTGCTGAGCAGCCCCATCCAACCTACCCTGTTTGAGACCAGTGCCGACTCATGTGGGTGTCTATCACTGCGCGTGGCGCGTGCCGCGCGAGGGGTGTTGAAAAGTGTTTTCTCGCAAAAACTCTGCAACGGCTGAGCTGATTGTGTGCAAATTTGGTGTGTGGTTAGGGACCCCGCACTCGCCAGTTTTCCACAAGTCAGGGGGTGGGGTGCCTCCGCACGTGCGCACTAGGGTGTACAAAAACACCTTTTTTGTCTGTGCAAGCTTGCGAATTGACACGGGGATCTCCTCCAGACCAATAACAAGTATGCCAAATTTAATTGCGATCTTTTGAGTTTTGGTTCCCTAGGCCTCCGAAAGTTGTTGACCCATATGGAAAAGGTCAAAAATAAAAGTCGTCGTACAGACCTCAGCGTCTGCTCATTTGAAAGCTCTTGTCGAGTAGAATAAACTTTAACACTGTCAAAATGCTTTAAATTCAATAGTTTTTGTTTTCTCAGAGTCAAAAACATGTACCAAAACCAGGCTTCCAATAGAGGTCTATTGAAAGCTTGGTTTTTGTGCATGTTTTGCCCTTTAAAAAAAAAAACACTGAATTTAAATAATTCATTTCCTTACCTGTTTATTCTAATCGACAAGGGCTTTCAAATGAGCGCAAGCCGAGGTCTGTACGACACATTTCATTTGTGTCCTTTTCCATATGGGTCAACAACCTTCGGAGGCCCGTGGGGACCAAAACTCAAAAGATCGCAACGAAATTTGGCATACTTGTTATTGGCCTGGAAGAGAACCCCGTGTCAATTGGCAAGCTTGCACAGACAAAAAGTGTTTTTGGGGGACACCCTAGTGCGCACGTGACCCTATTATATATCTCAGGAACGGCTGAGCCGATTGTGTTCAAATTTGGTGTGTGGTTAGGGACCTCTCATCCGCCAGTTTCCCACAAATCAGGGGTGGGGTGCCGCTGCACGTGCACACGTGAACACCCAGGGCCTATTTTAAGGGAAAACCACTAGGGGGGCAAAAAGGTACCCCCATTTTTTTAGCCATATTTTTGTGGCAAAAAGGTACCCCCCCATTGTTTTTCTCCGCGGATTTGGGCCGGTCATCTTATTTTGGTATTCGATGTTAAGAAATTCACTTCCGAATTCACAAAAAAAAATGATTTTGTGGAAATTTTCCAAGAAAAAAAATGGGGTAAAAAAAATCACAAATCCGAGATAGCCATTTGGAAGAGAATGTCATCTCCTTTCTTTTGACGTTTTTTTATTTGTAATTTGCTTTGAAACTCTTACGATTTTTCAAACATTTATTGTTTTCCACCAAAAATGGCATGACATGACGTCATTAAACTACATAAATTGCATTGAAATTTGGTGAGCAGACGTACAATTGATGCAGTATAAGGTACTGAAAGTTTCACGTTGATATATATCACAGTTTTAAAGTTATTGAGAAAATATGGGAGGAGGAAGATTCTGCCCCCCCTTGGGGCGTGTGTCACGGGGCTGCTTGAATTGCATCAGGTGCGCTGTTTTGTCTATCATTAAAAGCAAGGGATACATACAAACTTCAAATTCAATCACTTTGAGAGAAGAACAAAAACTTCCGTTTTCATAAAGTGTTCTCCTAAGATCATTGTTTTTCACGTTCAGTGCAGGGCACGCGCAGGGGGATACTTGTATTGCATAACCCCCCCCCCCCCCCCCCCGATTCCTGTGGGGGGGGGGGGGGCATTTGACCCTGATGTCCGCCCCCTGGATCCGCCAGTGCGGGCGGATGCCCTCCCCCTTAGTTTTTTTGTTGTTGGAAATAGCGGAAAACGACGCCATTTCGCGCCGCCATTTTTGGTGCAACTGCTTGCCTATCAATTGCCCAAATCCTGTTAATTTGTGTACCTCGGGTCTCCTCAGGTCACGTCACTAAGTCAAGTCTAGTGATCCCACCTCTAAAAAATGTAAGGTCGTGCCGCAGCCACATTGTTTGACCGATCAGTTAGATACTCACAGGATTTAATCAGGTCATAAACACCTACAATTCTGCTATTTCGGATGATTTTTATATCGGTGACCTAAGGTGAAGTATATTTTGTGACGTCCCAATAATAAGTCATTGGGGAAACGTGAAAATTCATATAAATCCACAGGAAATGGTTAAATTTTCCCAATTTTCACCAGAGTCTCGCATCTTTTGCAAAATATTAAGATCCAGTGGCGGATCTACGATTGGGCAAAATGGGCAATTGCCCTCCCCCAAACCGCCTGAAATCGGCGCAAGATTGACACATCTCCTGATATAGAAGAACATCAAAACAACTTTTACTAAGGAAAGTTAGCTTCAAATCAGCTATCAATGCATAAGAAAGTCAAATCCGATGCGTTTTTAGAATTGTGAGACTTTTGGGAATTTTGTCCCCCCCCCCCCACCACCCGTTCTGGATCCGCCAATGCAAAGATCCATGTGGTGTTTTTATCCTGTGACATCCACGAGGTAAAATCTATTCACCCTGAGGTCATTCGTCATTTTTTTTTCCATAACTTTTTTACCGAACCAGCCGTAGTTGGCGCTGAACGAGCGAATGCAAAGGAAATGTATGGTGAATTTCAACTCGATCAGGGAAGTAGTTTCTGAGATATAAATACGTGGTGCACACGTGCGCACGTGCAGAAGCACCTCACCTCTGACTTGTGGGAAAGTGGCGGCTGAGAGATCCCTAACCACCAGGGCTGGAGATATCTTTTTGAGTCTGGGGGGGGGGGGGTCCAGTCTGGAGGGGGCTCACCAGCCACAGGGCCCCCGCAATACAAGGTGCCCCTGTGGTAGTGGCGAAACTAACATTGTTCAGCGGGGGGGGGGGGGGTCAGGAAAGAGTTGTTGACCGGGGGGGGGGGGGGGTCAGCGAGAAGTTGTTGAGCGGGAGAAAGTAAAGAGATTTTCAAGTCGTGATTTTTGGGAGGGGCAAAAACATACACTTGCATACCGATTTGATTTTTCGTTTGGGGAGGACAATTCCCATTTTGCCCAACAGTAGAAGACCTTGGAGGACCCAGCAAGGCCCCTCAGACCGGCGGCGATCTCTGTCAGGTCGACCGATGGTCCTCTCAAAGACGCCTTAATTCTTATCGAATTAAGGCCCTCCCAGGCCGACATAGAGCCCATTCAGATTGAGAGGGCCCACTCAGACTGGCATAGGGCCCCCTCAGCCAGGAATTAGACACGATCAAGTCTTACAAATACGTTTCAGACCAGATCAGGGACCCTCAGGCCGAAATACGTTCGGGTCCTCAGACCCTCGGGCCGACAATTCTCCTTCAGGCCGACCAAGGGCTCCCTCAAGCCGACCGAGAGCCCCCTAAAGTCGACCGAGGACTCTCAGGTCGACCGAGGGCCCTGCCAAACCGATTGAGGGTTCCGTCATGCCGACGTAGGCCCCTCGGGCCAAACAAGGGTTCTCAAGTTGACCGAGAACCCCTCAGGCCGACCGGGCCCACTCATGCCAACCAAGGGCTTCAAGCTGACCAAATGCCCCATCAAGCCGACCGAGGGACATCTCAAGCCGAGCGAGGGCCCCTCAGGCCGGCCGAGAGCCATCTCAGGAAGCCCGAGGGTCCCGCAGGCCCACCGAGGACCCTTTCAAGCTGACTGAGGGCCTTCCAGAAAGACTGAGGGGCTCCTTAGACCGACTGAGGTCTTGGGCTCTGCTGGCTAACCGAGGGTCCCTCAAGCCGACTTGAGGGCCCCTCAGGCATCAAGCCGACTGAGGGCCATATCATGCCCACCGAGGGCTTCTCAGGCTGGCTATGGCCCCTCTCACTGACTGAGGGCCCCCTCAGGCCGGAAGAGGGACCTCTAAGGTCAACCGAGGGCCCTGCAGGCGGATCGATGGTCCCTTAAGCCAACTGAGGGCCCCTTCAAGCCAACCAAGGGCCCCTCAGACCGACCGAGGGCCATATCAGTCCGACCAAGGGCCCCTCAGGCCCACTGTGAGCCCCCAGGCCGGCTCTGGGCACTCTCAGGCCGACTGTGGGCCCCCTAGACAGGCTAAAGGCCATCTCACGCCGACCAAGGGCCACCTCAGGCCGACTATGGCCCCTGAAGACGACTGTGAACCCCAGGCCGACTCTGGGCCCTCTCAGGCCGACCAAGGGCCATCTCAGGACGACCGAGGGCCTCTGGCCGACCAAGGCCCCATCAGGTCGTTTTTAAGTCGGCATGGATCACCCATGCCGACTTGAAGACGGCTAACTCGGTTTATAAGCTCCCATTTTGGCATGTGTAGGGTCCATTCTGACCAATGACCGTCCGCTTTCTTCTGCTCAAGAGGACCCCCACCCAGTTTTAATTTTTGTATTGGACCCCCCTGGACACCCCCCCCCCAGTTTTTAACATCCGGGAGCCAGGGGGATGGGAACTCCCCTCCCCCCCCCCCTCCCCCCCAGGATCTCCAGCCCTGCTAACCACACACCAAATTTGAACACAATCGGCTCAGCAGTTGCCCCCACCCACTCCAAATTGTGTGGCGACGTTCTTGATCCAACAACCCCCGATCTCCCCCACTCTGCCGCTAATGAGCAATTGTTCAAAGGATATTTAAATTCAAGATATTCTGGAAATAATTTAAAGATACTTATTTTGGCTGGGAAATACTAAAACTTAGGACTATCATGACATTTGCATTGGATTTTTATACATTTATCACCAGGTAAGCATATTTTATATTAAATGAATACCTATCAAGCGAAAAATGACATGGCAATACTGAAATCAGGGAGGGCAACATTCCTTGACTGGGGGGGGGGGGAAACGGTTCACTGGGGGGGGGGGGGCATTTGCCCCCCAGTTAACATGTTAAAATAGGCCTTGTGAATACCCCAATTATATATCGGAGGAACGGCTGAGCCGATTGTGTTCGAATTTGGTGAATGGTTAGGGACCTCTCAGCCCCCACTTTCCCACGAGTTAAAAGTGGGTGCCTCTGCACGTGCGCACGTGCGCACCTTTTTTTGTATCTCAGAAACTACTTGCCCGATCGAGTTGAAATTCGCCATACATTTCCTTCGCGCTCGCTCGTTCATCGCCAACTGCGGCGCCTTACTGGTATTGATGTAACGACCGAGCATATGAGAGTTCAAAAGGGCGTGCCTCTAACTCAGGCATTCATAGCATGGAATCTTCCACAAATAATCATGTTACCATTTCACTATAAGTTAGATTGGCTTTCCAGGTGATATTCGGATTCTGTTATTGCTATATTTAAAAAACAGCTATTAAACGGTTTCCGACTTTATTTTATGACGTCATTTTTTTAACCCCTGAAATTTGTATAGGAACTTAGCTTGGGGAGGAATAAGTGTTGCTTTGCTCTTCCATGATGATTAGCTGCAAAAGCCGATCTCCATTAACCCGCGAGTTACTGGGGGGCTATTTTTTGCCCCCCCCCCCCGTTATTTTGCAATAACTCTTAAACAAACACAGCTATCGTCATCAAACTTGCAGTACCTTCTCTCACATCAATTCAACACATGTTGGCAAAAGTAAAAATATGAGGTTATGATAGGTCAACCGGGAATGACGTCAGAGTGACGTCATGTTCTTCGGTTTTGGTTGCAAAATAATGGTTTGCGGAAAACGCTGTCAAAGGTACGATGTTTGAGATAAACTCAATTGTCTTAAACCAAATTACTGACAATGGACCGGGCTATCAAACTGATATCTCGGATTTTTGAGTTTTTTTGAAATTCAAAATTTTGAGAAATCCAAATACATTTTTTTTTTACAAAATTTTCAAGAAAAAATCAAAATTATAAAAAACGGAATATATGTGATCGAGACGTGTGCGGTGAATATGTGTACCAAATTTGAAGTCGATATCTTCAAAAATGACTGGGTTATGACCTTTAAATGACAAAAATCGACCACCTCTCGCAGCATTACTATGCATAAAAAACGCATTTCTATTTTTGCTTTTTACTTCTATTTATATGGAACAAACAATGTTCTAAGGTCATTTTACGCGTTCTAGACGATAAACAAACCCATAAACATGTGTTACAAACGCCTAATAACCGTAATTTGCAGTTTGACCTCGTGACCTCGGATGACCTTGACCTGACAAAGGTCATAAACAGCTTAGAAAGGTACTTAGAAGTGTCAGACACACGAAACATACCGATTTATCGACAGCTTATGGGTTTAATATCGCAATTTTGCGCGACAATTCCATCCATCGAGACCTTTTGACACGGTCAAACATTTTGTACTTGACCTGACCTGTGACGTCATCGGTGACTCCGAGGTCAATAATATTATGTTTCCCTCGAAAAATTTCCCTGGGATATCGAATACCGTTTGAATTTTTACATTTGGTCCAGTAGTTCCGGAGATCCGAGGGGGGGGGGGCAAAAAATAGCCCCCCCCCCAGTAAGTCGCGTTATGAAATATACCCCAGTAACTCGCGGGTTAAGGGGCATTTAAGATATTTCGAAGTTGTGTGAACGTTCCTTAAGGGAAATATTCACCTTTTTCCACAACAATGAAGTTATTACTTGGAATCGATAGACGAGACCAAAATATATTGTAAATTGATCACATTTTGCATATAAACATTCCTACTGAAAGATATTTCAAGTTATAGTTGATAAGCGATCCACGCTTATAACGGTTGGTACTCAGCAAGTACTCGGCAACGAATTGGCAGTAAATTAGCCTCTCTACGCATTGATATGTAATTGTATCATGAAGGTATGCAATATGTTTCCTGCACTCTTATCTTTTGCGAATATGTGCCAAACTTTTATGAAAAAGTATTTGAAAAAAGGGCATTGAAATCGGCAGTTTAGTTTGGCCCCGGACGGCGACATATTTAGTGTATGCGACTTGTTGAGAAACGACTAAACGAGAGGTATTCAACGTTGAACAGATTGATACAAAAGCTATGTCTCGCGTTTATCTATTGGTATATGTCGCGTTTTGGTGGTGGAGGGAAAACACCGATCATGAATTTGTCCAAACTTCCAATTTTGAATTAGGGAGTAATTTTATTTAATTCTTAAATTTAGATAACATCATTTTTATACCATAACGGAAGCCTAAGAAATTGTTGCTAAACAAATCAAAGGGTGAATATTTCCCTTTAAGCGCTCTTTTTGAAAGCAAATGATTATATATGTACATACAATGATGGGCGTATGTCTCATTTCTGATATTTTGTCATCTGTAGGTAGGTACCCTTTGTACGGTGCTGAGATTTGTATTGTAAGATTTAGGTACACATGGTTTGCACAGATCTGACTTGTCAGAATCAGCTATGCAGTTTGTACCTGTGTGCTATGAAGGAGGCGATTGGCAATAATACAGCCTCTTGATGGTTTAAGAGGCTGTCGCCTTAAAGGGAGTGTGTCTACTGTTTGGAATGGCAAAATTATTTTCAATACGGTGAGAAGCTATTGGTTGCATTGTTGGATACGATAAAATTCACATCTGGAGCCCCTTTAGTTGAATTTTCACTTATATTCTTTTTTGCTTATTTTTTTGTTTCGATATCGATAAAGCGATCGCCACTATAATCAGAGGGAAGAAGATGTTATGTTAAACGCCACACCTAAGACAATAAACAATCCATACACACAATGTTAACAAACCATCGAAAAGCAAAATGGCCTTCGAGGCTCTGTTCGGCAGCTGCTATCAGCGCTCACGAGCTGTTTTGTCGAAATGCTATTGGCCGGCGCTAACGATATGCTAGCAAGTTTGTATCGAGATTTCGATATTAGTAATGCTACCCTCTGGGGTCTACCCGAAAACTTTTTGTTACCAGCCAGTTCCTGGGTGTTTGGAATATCTCGGCAACTAGTGTGAATATGGAAGAATGACACAGGGCCTATTTTAACATGTTAACTGGGGGGGGGGGGGAAATGCCCCCAGTAAGCCGTAGTTCCTATTCAATCAAAGCATGACATTTGAAACAGTATTGCGGTATATACAACATGACCTTGGACATTTAAATTGGAAAAAGGTTAGTCATGAAAAAAGGTGCAAGTACAGAAAGAAGCACGTTGCAGCAATACAAAATAAAATGTGTACGCCTATGGTATGGCGTGAGTTGTTAGGCAAACAAACGGTTAACCCGGCATTGGCTGTGGTCTCCAGCCACTTTCCATGGGCTGGATGGGGGGGGGGGGGAGGGGGTCGCCCCCTGGTTATCTCGCGAACCAATGATCACAGCGAGACGCGCAAGGCGGTATACGAAAGCTCTCAATGAGACAAATCTAAACCGTACTCTAAAGTTGCAAGCTTAGGTCACATGTTAGGTCACGGTCAGGTCAAAGTTCAAAATCGAGGCATTTGAGTGTATGGACCAAACTCTCCATCCAAACAAAGCCTTCCATTGCGACCATGACCACTAAAAATGCTCTCACAGGTATAATACAAATCCCGCATGAGCTAAAGTGAGATTGTTGGCAAAGGTCGAGGTCAAGGTCAGGTCACAAAAGGTCACTATGCGCAAAATATATGTATACGTAAGTCATGCAACATATGTTTTATGGGTTATGTTACATGTATATTTCGATAGTGATAGTCATTTTACCATCTGACTTCATTTAAGTAAAGTTAGTGTCAAGCTCAGGTCAAGGTCAGGTCGCATACGGTCAAAATTTGAAAAAAAGATAAATATTAATAAAAAGGCATGTTTCTAGACCAGTTGTGTCTCAGAAATGCAGTGATGGCATTTATTTGTCTTTATCTGGTGACTACAAGCCAAAAAAGAAAACATATATATAGATATTGCTTTTACATTTGGTTTGGGTATTGTCCACATGTGGTTCTCCAGCATATCTTCCATTTTTATGTTTAAAAATGTTGATTATTAGGGCATTTAAAACAAATTGGGGGTAAAAAAAAAATCCGAGATAGCCATTTTGTAGCTCTTGCAATTTTCCATCTTTTGACGTGTTTTGATTGCATTTTGCTCTTAATATGGCATTTGTACGGTCTGTTAAAGTTTAGCTGATGTTTTCGTCAAACTCGTGTGTAGTGGCGTCACTAAATTCGATATATCTCGATTTTTGTCGACGATCGATTTTTGTCGACGTACAATTGATGTAGGAGAAGGTACCCGAAGTTTCACGTTGATAGCGTTATTGGTTTGTTAGCTATTGCGAAAGTTTGTCAGGGGGGGGGGGGGCGAAAAACGCCCCATCCCCACAGCCAATGGCGGGTTAACTGGCATTTTCCATCATAGTCATGCTTACGTCTTTTTGCCTTTGTGTGCTGTTTGGATCTTATCTCCCCCACCCCCCCCCCCCCCCCCCCTCCCCCCACAGTAATTTTCCATTAAAATAGGCCCTGGAATGAAAGGCATGGCTCGATTCAGAAAATTGTGTTCTATAAACCTGTGTCAATAAACCCCAAATAAGCGATATGAGGAGACATACTCACTTTAACACGCGCCCTGGAGGGGGGGGGGGGCGAAAGCCGCCGCCCCCCCCCTTCCTCCTCCGTTTTTTTTCGCGGATATCGCAAAAACGGCGGAGCGCAGCGCCGCCGTTTTTTGCACACCTGTTCAGCAATGAATTTCCCACATTATGTAGAGACCTTGACCTCGGGTCATATCAGGTCAGGTCATCAGACCAGGTCACGTGATGACCTCAACTCCAAAACGTTTGCAGTAGTACCACAGCCACAGTTTTAGGCCGATCGGTTTCAATCTCCCAGGATTAGTCATAGATAACAACAATTTATTTACCTCGGATTTATAATATCGGTGACCTAAGGTCAGGTCAATTGTTTGACCGCCAACACTGTTGTGTCAATAACTATCGACATAATGAAGATAGAGAAGAGAAAATGGTACCATTGTGTTGGTCTCGTCCAGACACGTCTCCCAATATGCAACATGACCAACTTGGGTCGCCACTTGACCCCCCCCCCCTCCAGGGCGTGTAATTATCAGAGGCGTTCCAAGGCGCGTGTTAATAGGCCCGGTTCAAGTGCAGGCGGATCGTTTACTGCATACAGGGTAGGTAGACCATTCCGCATGACAGCAAAGTATTGCGGCACAGCCTAGCGTGCGTCCATTTCACCCCGACTTCAACAAACGCTGGAAAGTGCTCTGAAAACGACTGGCAAACCCTTTTGAATCATGTCAAATTAGCACCTGTTTTGCTAGTGCTGTAAAATAGTATCGGATAATTACTAAGGACGATTATCGAATACATGCTTCCTGCAAACATGGAATACATAAAATGACGACATGGCACTGCTGTTTCATTGTACCTAACATTTCTGAAACTTATTAGCTTCCTTCCTAATTTCAATTTCTGGTGGATCCAGAATACCAAAATGTAAAAGTTTGTTTGAGGGCCCAAATCCCAATAAATCTGAAGAAAAAAAACACAAAAACTTATCGGATTTAGCTTGCTTGTGCATCAACAGCTGATGATATATTTGTATGATATGACCGAATCTGATCGGAAGCAATCGACGATTCCATCCGATCACCGATGCGATCAAATATTGCCGGTTTGACACACACGCTTATCGTCATGCATTGGCATCAGGTCTTTAATTGCGATGTTGTCAACAAAAGGCAAATCGCCAATATTCTATCAGACAAAGACACAACGACACTCACAAAATCTCGAATCCAATATTGGCCGTAGCGCCACAGTCTGCTCCACCCCTGAATGGCTGAATTCGGTCGTAAAACGCTGCGATGGGACTATTCCGCGGCCCGCTTCGCATAAAAACTCTCAATTTGTCCCGGAACCAATAAGTAGGCGTCGCCAGCCGGCCATCCCCCGCTCTGGGCGGCAATATTTTAGCGGAATGTGCGCAACACGAATGAGAGCGGTGATAATGTAGCTGTTGATGGGGCTGATCTGGGGTCCGGCTGCAGCGCGGAGCAGCGCTCCCGTGTCCGGCTGGAGAGACCGGAGAGACTGGGCCGGAGCCACCCGACAGTGGAGGCACCGCCTGCGAGTAGGCCGGACGCCGCCATACATCTGCACCAGTGACACCGCTCAACACAGCTCAGGAAGTCGTCAATAAACAGCACATGACGGACGCCGCTTACGCATGTCCGTGAAGTTAGCGACTTATTTAGCGACTTATTTAACGACTTATTTAGCGCCGACCTCCGATTTCTCCAAACATTACATATATGATCCATTAGACCACGAGGAACACGAATCTGATGTTTGTTTTCTATAGCACGTATCCTTCAAGGTCAAAATCAAGGTCAAAGGACGGGGAACTGAAAAAGTGTCAGAAGTTACGGCTCGATTTTGATTTTGTTTTTAGCTAAATGTAGCTCAGAAAAAGATGTAGCCGCACATCGAAAATCAAATTAATCGAGGTCCAACTTCAAGGTCAAAATTAAGGTCAAAGGATGGGGAACTGAAAAAGTGCCAGCAGTTACCGCTCGATTTTGATTTTTTTTAACCAAAATGTAGTCCCGGAAAAGTTTTAGCAGCACATCGAAAATCAAATTGATCGGGTTCCAACTTCAAGGTCAAAGGACGGGTAACTGAAAAGTGCCAGAAGTTACCGCTCGATTTTGATTTATTTTACCAAAATGTAGCTCAGGAAAAGTTGTAGCCTCACATCAAAAATCAAATTAATCGAGGTCCAACTTCATGGTCAAAATCAAGGTCAAAGGACGGGGCACTGAAAATGTGCCAGAAGTTACCGCTCGATTTTTATTTTTTAAACCACAATGTGGCTCAGGAAAAGTTGTAGCCGCGCATCGAAAATCAAATTGATCGGAGTTCGACTTCAAGGACAACAACAAGGTCAAAGGACGTTACCGCACGATTTTGATTTTTTCGACTTATTTAGCGCCGACCTCCGATTTCTCCCAAAATGACATATATGATCAATTAGACCACGAGAAACACGAATTTGATTTTGTTTTTCTATAGCACGTGTCCTTCAAAGTCAAAATCAAGGTCAAAGGACGGAGAACTGAAAAAGTGCCAGAAGTTGCGGCTCGATTTTGATATTTTTTAACCAAAATGTAGCTCAGGAAAAGTGGTAGCTGCACATCGAAAATCGAATTAATCTAGGTCCAACTTCAAGGTCAAAATCAAGGTCAAAGGAAAAGAAAATGAAAAAGTGTCAGAAGTTACCGCTCCATTTTGATTTTGTTTTTACCAAAAGGTAGCTCAGGAAAACTTGTAGCCGCAAATTGAAAATATAATTAATCGAGGTCCAACTTCAAGGTCAATGTCAAAGGACGTTTAACGGAAGAAAAAAACTCCAGAAGTTACCGCTCGATTTTTTTTTAAAGTCAAAATGTAGTTCAGGAAAAGTTGTAGCCGCATATTGAAAATCAAATTAATCGGGGTCTAACTACAAGTTCAAAATCTACAACAAAGCAGGATTGATTATGTATTTACAAGTAAACGCCTTCTGAATAACCATGTAATCAAATGCATTGAAATAGCACCGGGTATCTTGAGTGATCACAGTATGGTCAATTTTGAAATGCAGCTTATTCCGCATGAAAAGGGGCCGGGCTTATGGAGGTTTAATAATACGCTTCTCGAGAATGAAACTTTTATTCGTTGGGTTAGGACTGAGATAAACACGGCTACAAATAAGAGAGGTAGATATACCAATGTAAGCGACACGGGGCTGTTGTTGGAAATGCTGACAAGCGAAATCAGAGCACACAGTGTGGTTACTTGTAAACAAAAAGCTAGACGGCGAAGGGAGGAGGACCAGCGGGCAATAGCGGAGTTAAATTAATGCGAGAGTGATATGTGCATCAATCCTAGTGACGATAATATTGAGCGTTACCAAGCCTTAAAGAAGAGAATTGATGAAATGCAGGAGGAGAAGGGTAAAAAGGCAATGATGTGGTCCGGGGTTAGGTCGATGGAGCAAGGAGAGAGGCCTTCTAGATATTTTCTGAGTCTTTGCGCAAATAAGGTGGCAAAAAGTCGTATTAAAGCGCTATATGTCACAGAGAATGAAGTGATCACGGATAATAAGGCAATTATTACCTACTGTAGGAGCTATTTTGAAGGAATATATAAGTCAAAGGACGCAGACATGAAAGAAAACTTAGTTCAGAGACAAGCCTTTTTCAGATCTCTAAGCCCGCCACGGTTGAGCGAAACCGATAAAGCAGGTTGTGAAGGGCCAATAACTGACGGTGAGTGCAAGAAAGCATCAGAAGGAATGATGAACAACAAATCACCGTCGGTGTCGGGTTTCTCTAAAGAGTTACTTTTATTTTTTTTTGGCCGGATTTAGGGGATATTGTGGTTAAGTATGCTAACGAGGCGAGAGATAAAGGCGTGTTTTTCCTACCCAAAGAAGGGGAGTGATTACGCTTATTCCAAAAAAGGGAGATCAGAGATTCTTGAAAAATAAGAGAGCAATTTGTCTATTGGATATAGTATATAAAATAGTAGCAAAAGCGCTGGCTAATAGGTTGATGGCGGTTATTTATAAAATAGTGGCCCGAGCCAAACTGGGTCTATTCGAGGGCGGTTTATCGGAACAAACTTGCGTACAATTGCCGACATTGTACATTATTGTAACATTGATAAACTTGAAGGAATACTAATGGCGTTGGATTTTAAAAATGCGTTTAATACAGTAGAGCATGACTTTGTTTATAGCACGTTGAAATTGTTCAATTTTGGCGAAGATTTCATCAGTTTTGTTCGTTTGTTGTATAACGAGACGCTATTGACTGTTATAAATAATGGTTTCACTTCGAATTGGTTCAAAACAACACGGGGTCTACACAAGGGCGGATCCAGCCGGCCGTTTTGGGGGGGGGGGGCCAAACCGTTTTTTTAGCGGACCTTACCTACCCCCAATTTCGAATTTCTTCCCGGATTTGGGCCACTTTATTTTGCAACCACACGATTTCGATTTTTTCCCCCATTTTTTTTTAGGTTTTCGACCTTTTGGGATATCGAAAAAGGAAAGATGTCAGCTTGCAGTTTGTATTGTTCCGACATTGCCTTACACTGATAAAAACTATGTCAATTGTCAGCTGTACCCAGGGGCGTCGCCGATAATTTTTGAGTGGGGGGGTCAGCTGAAATGACGACAAAAAAATGTCCCCCAATTTGTTATGCGTGTATTTAAGCCTTTGCAACATTTCTAATGTGGATTTGCATGTTATAGTAGGTACTTGTTATTTAGCGCCGCGAAGCGGCGCGATTTTTTCTTCTTCTCGGGTTTGCCTGATAAAACCCAGAAACATAGGCATTTTTAGCCTCTTAGCCTTGTAGAGGATAATAAGCTAAAAAATGTATTCATTCAATTCAGCGTTACGACGAAACGAAGACGATGACGATGGCTTCGTTATGACGATGGCCACTGATGTGACGCCGCGAAGCGGCGTGAACATTTTAATTTTAGGTCGTGGAAAACGCATTTTTAATATTGGAACCAGACCGTGAGTGGAGCCAAGCCTCAGGTAACCCCTTTTCCTGGTTGCACATCTCGGTATGATGCAAAATGTTGAAATGAAGGTAGTTTTTCATATACATTAGCCTCGGATAGTAAATCACGATGGCCGGTGGCAGTCTGCGCTCAATAGTACATATGATAATAATAACTGTAGTCTGTATACATACCTATGTACCGAACTGTAACAAACAACTGGTAACGGTGCAAATGGTTTCAAAGTAGCAAGAGGCAGACCGACATTTCCGCGCATAAATGGTCCCTGTGGATCTGGAGGAGCCTGGGGGAGATGGCTTGGGGAGATAGTCCTGGCCTGGTCCCCACTATTAGCTCTTCGGGCCAACAAGTTGGGCACCGCTGGAACAGCTTCCGGTTGCCGAAGTCCGCGTCTTTGCGTTCGCGTCGCCTTTTTCGGAACTCGGCAGACAAGCTAAACATGTAGCCCGCTTTAAAGATAATATTGTATGAAGAGAGTTGGCCCTGGGGCCAGCAATTACCGCCAAGGAGAGCCTCTGCAAGACACTTAATGGAATTAATTTTCCAAATTTGTATATGCAATTGCGAAACTTGTGTCATGCCGCGAAGCGGCGCGAAATTTTTCAGTTTTTGACTGAGGCTAGCTTGATTTTGACTGCTGCAATTTTGGGATGCCCAGTACCGTTCTAAAAACGCAAATATAGCATGCATTAAATTTCACGTCTTGGGGGGGGGGGGGCAAAACATAGTTTGCCCCCCCCCCTTAAATAGGCTTGGGGGCCATGGCCCCGTTCGCCCCCCCCCCTGGATCCGCCCTTGGTCGTGGGTCTAGTTATTCCTTCGTCGACGACGAAATCATCATTTATGAACGTGTTCATTTTTTTGTCTTAAAATTTCACAGAACACGGAATTTTATTGTTTTTTATACGCGTTGAGGCTCATATTACAGTTATTTTTATATATTTTTTATTTTGTTTTTTGGGGGAAAAAGACATGTTGGCCCCCCCTTCCAGGCTTTTGGGGGGGAGCCATGGCCGGATTGCCCCCCCCCCCCTGGATCCGCCAGTGGGTCTACAACAAGGCTGTCCCGCGTCAGCGCCTATTTTTGCCCTAGTGGTAGAAACGCTTGCCCTAAAGATTCGAAATACAAAGCATATTCAAGGAATATCGGTGTCAGGGGAACTTTGTATTGTGTCCCAGTACTGTGACGACACCCCCGTTTTTGTTAAAGACGAGGCATCAGCGGAAAGGGTCATAGAAACCGTTCATGATTTCGGAACGTATTCGGGACTGGAATTGAATTTGAACAAATGCGAGTACATGTGGCTAGGAACAAGGAAATACTCCGAGCTTACAATATGTGGGGCGGCGCCTGTCAGAAGATGTAAGATACTGGGTGTTTGGTTTAGTGCAGTGGAAGATTGCACGTCTATTAACCCACGAGTTACTGGGGTATATTTCATAACGCGACTTACTGGGGGGGGGGGGGCTATTTTTTGCCCCCCCCCCCCCCCTCGGATCCCAGGAACTACTGGACCGAATGTAAAAATTCAAACGGCATTCGATAGCCCTGCTAAATTTATCGAGGAAAACATAATATTGTTGACCTCGGGGTCACCGATGACGTCACAGGTCAGGTCAAGTACAAAATGTTTGACCGTGTCAAAAGGTCTCGATGGATGGAATTGTCGCGCAAAATTGCGATATTAAACGCATAAGCTGTCGATAAATCGGTATGATTCGTGTGTATGACGCTTCTAAGTACCTTTCTCAGCTGTTTATGACCTTGGGTCAGGTCAAGGTCATCCGAGGTCACGAGGTCAAACTGCAGATTACAGTCATTAGGCGTTGTAACACATGTTTATGGGTTTGTTTTTCGTCTAGAACGCGTAAAATGACCTTAGAACATTGTTTGTTCCATATAAATAGAAGTAAAAAGCAAAAATGGAAATGCGTTTTTTACGCATATTAATGCTGTGAGAGGTAGTCGATTTTGGTCATTTAAAGGTCATAACTCAGTCATTTTCGAAGATATCGACTTCAAATTTGGTACACATATTCACCGCGCACGTAACGATCACATATATTCCGGTTTTTGGATAATTCTGATTTTTTCTTGGAAATTTTATTTAAAAAATAGTATTCGGAATTCTCAAAATTTTGAACTAAAAAAAACTAAAAATCTGAGATAGCAGTTTGATAGCCCGGTCTATTGTCAGTAATTTGCTTTACGACAATTGAGTTTATATTAAACATCGTACCTTTGACAGCGTTTTCCGCAAACCATTATTTTGCAACCAAAACCGAAGAACATGACGTCACTCTGACGTCATTCCCGGTTGACCTATCATAACCTCATATTTTTACTTTTGCCAACATGTGTTGAATTTATGTGAGAGAAGTTACTGCAAGTGTGGTGACGATACCGGTGTTCATTTAGGAGTTATTGCGAAATAACGGGAGGGGGGCAAAAAATAGCCCCCCCCCAGTAACTGGCGGGTTAATGTAGAACCTCTCGTGTCCAAAATCGAGGTTAATGTAGAACCTCTCGTGTCCAAAATCGAGGTTAATGTAGAACCTCTCGTGTCCAAAATCGAGGTTAATGTAGAACCTCTCGTGTCCAAAATCGAGGTTAATGTAGAACCTATCGTGTCCAAAATCGAGATTAATGTAGAACCTATCGTGTCCAAAATCGAGGTTAATGTAGAACCTCTCGTGTCCAAAATCGAGGTTAATGTAGAACCTCTCGTGTCCAAAATCGAGGTTGATGTAGAACCTATCGTGTCCAAAATCGAGGTTAATGTAGAACCTCTCGTGTCCAAAATCGAGGTTGATGTAGAACCTATCGTGTCCAAAATCGAGGTTAATGTAGAACCTATCGTGTCCAAAATCGAGGTTAATGTAGAACCTCTCGTGTCCAAAATCGAGGTTGATGTAGAACCTATCGTGTCCAAAATCGAGGTTAATGTAGAACCTCTCGTGTCCAAAATCGAGGTTAATGTAGAACCTCTCGTGTCCAAAATCGAGGTTAATGTAGAACCTCTCGTGTCCAAAATCGAGGTTAATGTAGAACCTCTCGTGTCCAAAATCGAGGTTGATGTAGAACCTATCGTGTCCAAAATCGAGGTTAATGTAGAACCTCTCGTGTCCAAAATCGAGGTTGATGTAGAACCTATCGTGTCCAAAATCGAGGTTAATGTAGAACCTATCGTGTCCAAAATCGAGGTTAATGTAGAACCTCTCGTGTCCAAAATCGAGGTTGATGTAGAACCTATCGTGTCCAAAATCGAGGTTAATGTAGAACCTCTCGTGTCCAAAATCGAGGTTAATGTAGAACCTCTCGTGTCCAAAATCGAGGTTAATGTAGAACCTCTCGTGTCCAAAATCGAGGTTAATGTAGAACCTCTCGTGTCCAAAATCGAGGTTGATGTAGAACCTATCGTGTCCAAAATCGAGGTTAATGTAGAACCTCTCGTGTCCAAAATCGAGGTTGATGTAGAACCTATCGTGTCCAAAATCGAGGTTAATGTAGAACCTATCGTGTCCAAAATCGAGGTTAATGTAGAACCTCTCGTGTCCAAAATCGAGGTTGATGTAGAACCTATCGTGTCCAAAATCGAGGTTAATGTAGAACCTCTCGTGTCCAAAATCGAGGTTAATGTAGAACCTCTCGTGTCCAAAATCGAGGTTAATGTAGAACCTCTCGTGTCCAAAATCGAGGTTAATGTAGAACCTCTCGTGTCCAAAATCGAGGTTGATGTAGAACCTATCGTGTCCAAAATCGAGGTTAATGTAGAACCTCTCGTGTCCAAAATCGAGGTTGATGTAGAACCTATCGTGTCCAAAATCGAGGTTAATGTAGAACCTATCGTGTCCAAAATCGAGGTTAATGTAGAACCTCTCGTGTCCAAAATCGAGGTTGATGTAGAACCTATCGTGTCCAAAATCGAGGTTAATGTAGAACCTCTCGTGTCCAAAATCGAGGTTAATGTAGAACCTCTCGTGTCCAAAATCGAGGTTAATGTAGAACCTCTCGTGTCCAAAATCGAGGTTAATGTAGAACCTCTCGTGTCCAAAATCGAGGTTAATGTAGAACCTCTCGTGTCCAAAATCGAGGTTAATGTAGAACCTATCGTGTCCAAAATCGAGGTTAATGTAGAACCTTTCGTGTCCAAAATCGAGGTTAATGTAGAACCTCTCGTGTCCTAAATCGAGGTTAATGTAGAACCTCTCGTGTCCCAAATCGAGGTTAATGTAGAACCTCTCGTGTCCAAAATCGAGGTTAATGTAGAACCTCTCGTGTCCAAAATCGAGGTTAATGTAGAACCTCTCGTGTCCAAAATCGAGGTTAATGTAGAACCTCTCGTGTCCAAAATCGAGGTTAATATAGAACCTCTCGTGTCCAAAATCGAGGTTAATGTAGAACCTCTCGTGTCCAAAATCGAGGTTAATGTAGAACCTATCGTGTCCAAAATCGAGGTTGATGTAGAACCTCTCGTGTCCAAAATCGAGGTAAATGTAGAACCTCTCGTGTCCAAAATCGAGGTTAATGTAGAACCTATCGTGTCCAAAATCGAGGTTAATGTAGAACCTCTCGTGTCCAAAATCGAGGTTAATGTAGAACCTCTCGTGTCCAAAATCGAGGTTAATGTAGAACCTATCGTGTCCAAAATCGAGGTTAATGTAGAACCTCTCGTGTCCAAAATCGAGGTTAATGTAGAACCTCTCGTGTCCAAAATCGAGGTTAATGTAGAACCTCTCGTGTCCAAAATCGAGGTTAATATAGAACCTCTCGTGTCCAAAATCGAGCGAACATTGGATCAGTGGAGACAGCGGGATCTCACACTCAAAGGCAAAATAACTGTAGCTAAGTCACTGGCTGGGTCTCAGCTCATGTATGTAATGGCGGTACAGCAAATACCAAGGAGGTACTTGGATTTGATACAGAGCCATCTAATGAAGTTTCTGTGGAGAGGACGTCCTCCGAAAGTGGCTAAGAGAACTCTCTGCCAGGGAATAAAGGCAGGTGGTTTGTCTTGTCCTGATTTTGTGATAATGTATCAGGCAAACAGAGCAGCATGGCTAGCAAAAATGAACAATGCTAGCCATGCTGCATTGCAAATAATCCGCCCCTGTAGCTCAGTGGGAGAGCGCTGGACTTATGACCTATCCCGGTAGTGGCAGCCCGGGTTCGAGTCGCTTCGGCGCTCGCTATTTGCTCCTGACTGTGATGGCCTGCGGCCAGTGGCAGCTGTCGCACTCAAGGTCAGGTGACGTCAATGAGCGGGGCGGACCGTGTCCAGGCATGTCGGGCACGTAAAACTTTCGTCTCTAAATTCTGCCGGCCAACAGGAATTGCGCGATCGGGTGGTGAGGTCAGGACCTGCGCAACAAGCTCTGCTTAGCGCGGGTCCTGACCTCGGAAATCCATCCATACAAGACATTCGGACCAAATTTATTATAAAAAAAAAATACGAACCAGTTGCAGTTTGCTAGAGTGTTTGAAATCCGAGTCCAAGCTGCGATAAAAGAGCTAGTAGCAATGAATTATGATAAGAGGTGGGTGCAGGGTTTGTGTATATCCGAATTTGATAAAGAAGTGCTGTTATGGTTCCGAGAGGCCGTCCCATTTGTAGAACCTTCTAATGGCAGAGAGGTACGAAGGCAGTACCTATGGAATAATATAGCGATTTGCGTCGATAATAAGCCAATACTGTCGCGAACATTGTCACGTTATGGCGCCAACTACATAGACAATTTAGTCGATAGCCAGGGACGCCTCATGACCCATTCAGCCTTTGTAGAAAAATATCCATACGCCCGCATTGGTTCATTTAAATATATGGGTTGGTGTCAGGCCATTCCCAGGCAATGGAAGCTAATGATTTTGTGATTTTGTGACTAGATGGCTCACCCGCTATAACGGAGGAGGAAAAGGGCATGCGAGCTGGCATTGAAGTTAAAGGGAAATTCGTTCCATTACGTCTTGTCAAAGCCAAGTATTTCTATTCAAAATGGGTCTCCGGTGCTATTCCAACTGCCCAGCAGCGCTGGAAGGATGAACATATTGATTTTGGTGATAAATGGTTCAAAATATATCAACTAGCATTTGCTGTGACAACTTCAAAAAAGCTACAAAGTTTGCAGTATCGAATACTACACAGATATTTTCCCACAAGTAGATACCTTTGCATCAGGAAATTAATTGATGACCCATTTTGCAATCACTGCGGGGAAGTGGAAACATTGCAGCATTTCTTTATTAATCGTTTTGAGGTTAAACTATTTTGGGACGAACTAGCAATAATATTAAAGCGGAGGCTGAACTTGCACGAATTTCACCTAACTGCGAGGCACGTTGTGTTTGGTTTTCTGAAAAGTAAAGACGTTGTTAATGTAATTATATTGTTAGCAAAGCAATTCGTTGTAAGCCAAAGGTATAGAGATGGACGGATAACTGCCGACGTTTTTCGGTACTCAGTAGACAAATATTTTAGGATTGAAAAGACAATCGCTATAAAAAAAACACACTATTGATAAGTTTCGTAACAGGTGGCGTCACTTTATGTCTGACTCGGGAGAATTGTTGATGTGAACAGTACTGGATCGTTGTTCGTGTCTGTTATATGTAAATGTATGCATGTATATGGCGACCAATAACAAAAAAAATCAAGGTCAAAGGACGGGGAACTGAAAAAGTGCCAGCCAGAAGTTACCGCTCAATTTTTTTAACCACAATGTAGCAAAGGAAAAGTTGTAGCCACACATCGAAAATCAAATTAATCGATGTCCAACTTCAGGTCAAATCAAGGTCAAAGGACGGGAAACTGAAAAAGTGCCAGAAGTTACCGCTCAATTAGTTACAGCTCGCTGGGGACCTCGATTAATTTGATTTTCGATGTGCGGCTACGACTTTTCCTGAGCTACATTTTGGTTTAAAAACAAAAACAAAAAAACATTGAGCGGTAACTTCTGGCACTTTTTCAGTTCCCCGTCCTTTGACTTTGATTTTGACCTTGAAGTTGGACCCCGATCATTTTGATTTTCGATGTGCGGCTACAACTTTTCCTGAGCTACATTTTGTTTTGTTTTTAAATCAAAAGCAAGCGGTAGCTTCTGACACTTTTTCAGTTCCCCGTCCTTTGACCTTGAAGTAAACCCTCAATTAATTTGATTTTCGATGTGCGGCTACAACTTTGCATGAGCTACATTTTTTTTCAAATCAAAATCGAGCGGTAACTACTGGCACTTGTTCAGTTCCCCGTCCTTTGACCTTGATTTTGACCTTGAAGGACACGTGCTATAGAAAAACAAACATCAGATTCGTGTTTCTTGTGGTCTAATTGATCATAAATGTATTTTTTGTAGACATCGAAGGTCGGCGCTAAATAAGTCGCTAACTTCACGGACATGCCATACTCTGTCTGCACCAGTGACACAGCTCAGCACAGATCAGGAAGTCGTCAATAGACAGTACATGACTGCTGAGTGCTGACAGTACGTAGGTCTCCAATCTCCATTGTTTTGCTGTGCATCGCACAATAGTAAAAAAGGCCAGTGTTAAACATCGTTAATACAATCAACATGATACTGATCTTATGATAATTATCGCTTTAGGTTTGGTTGAGATATTGTATTAGGTTAGGTTAGCTTTAACCAAAATTGTAAAGGCCATGTCAAAAATGACTTATGTAATTCCTGCAAAGGATGTATCGACGGTGAGTGTTCCATGGTGTGTGGAAGCTGACCTGGTGGGGGGGGGGGGGGGATGTATCGTCCATGGTGAGTGCTCCATTGTGTGTGGAAGCTGACCGGGTGGGGGGGGGGGGATGTATCGTCCATGGTGAGTGCTCCATTGTGTGTGGAAGCTGACCGGGTGGGGGGGGGGGGGGTATCGTCCATGGTGAGTGCTCCGTGGTGTGTGGAAGCTGACCGGGGGGGGGGGGGGGGTATCGTCCATGGTGAGTGTTGTGTGGTGTGAGTGGAACTTCACGGGGGAGTGAATGTACCGCTGAGTTAGGCTAAGTTATCAGGCAAGCACGCGACACTTTTTTCCACTCATGTGATTTGTTTTGTGTGACGACAGCTTATGTAAACAGGCATCGCGAATCCTTGGATCTTGTATAGTCATTTCAGTTATTGAAACATTAAATAAGCGAACATTGAAACATTTCCTCCCCTTCGATTTATATTCCAAGCATGAGACAATTCATGTTGATTCGATTTATGTATATTAAAAGTTACGACGTACTGATGATTTGTCGTCAACAATGTGCTGTCATATCCATTCAAACATACATCAGTAATGAATATCAGCAGACCACGAAGCTAATTTGACAAAAACGACGACTTCCATATAAAGCAAATGAATTTTGCCCCAGCACATGTATGCTTTGGAATGAAAGAAGAGACAATAGGTAGATAACGAAGGAGATATGTGAAGCGTGCCAAGATAGGGCAGTAGAGCAACGAACACAAAGAGCAGGCTTAATGATCGAATCAAGCATAAACAAATACAACACGATGCACTTCATACACTGAGTTTGATATCGTAAATAAGATGAACATTAATGTCTCTTCCTCCCCTTTCTTCACTTCAACGTACGAGAGGCGAAACCAGAGACGTCCTATGCAATCAGATACACACAATAACCTAATGAATATCGTATAACACACTTGCGACAGCAGACAGGAAACGCAGTACCAGTCGTACCAGTCGTACCAGTCGTAATCCTGGGCTCCGAGCGGGCCTTCGGAGCAGTTCAAACGTGTCGGTAGTCTCTTAATCGGTGTTCCTTTGTACATACATATTCATGACTAATGAAATCAGAGAGTTGTGTGTGCATGTTGTGCGCCGCGACGAGGAATTTTCCCGCGGCTATGTGGGACATCAGGTGCCTGTATTGGCCGCCAGCAGGCCACCTATAGTCTCCAGGGCGGCCCGGAGAGTGCCCCGCGGTTAGGTGGGACATCAGGTGCCTGTATTGGCCGCCAGCAGGCCGCCTATGTCTCCAGGGAGGCCCGGAGAGTGCCCACGGTTATGTGGGACATCAGGTGCCTGTATTGGCCGCCAGCAGGCCGCCTATAGTCTCCAGGGCGGCCCGGAGAGTGCCCCGCGGTTAGGTGGGTGGGACATCAGGTGCCTGTATTGGCCGCCAGCAGGCCGCCTGTAGTCTCCAGGGCGGCCCGGAGAGTGCCCCGCGGTTAGGTGGGACATCAGGTGCCTGTATTGGCCGCCAGCAGGCCGCCTATAGTCTCCAGGGCGGCCCGGAGAGTGCCCCGCGGTTAGATGGGACATCAGGTGCCTGTATTGGCCGCCAGCAGGCCGCCTATCGTCTCCAGTGTGGCCCGGAGAGTGCCCCGCGGTTAGGTGGGACATCAGGTGCCTGTATTGGCCGCCAGCAGGCCGCCTATAGTCTCCAGGGCGGCCCGGAGAGTGCCCCGCGGTTAGATGGGACATCAGGTGCCTGTATTGGCCGCCAGCAGGCCGCCTATAGTCTCCAGGGCGGCCCGGAGAGTGCCCCGCGGTTAGGTGGGACATCAGGTGCCTGTATTGGCCGCCAGCAGGCCGCCTATCGTCTCCAGTGTGGCCCGGAGAGTGCATCACTCGTCACGGAGCCTCGTCATCACAGCAATCACGCAGTATCACAATAACAGCAGCCGCAGGAGCCGTCACCGCGGCACCGGAACTGGGAAAATATCGGCCGCACTCCCCCCGCGGGCCCTGTACGATCTGGAGGTGATATTTCTACTGACTCGCTGCTTTAATCACCGAGTGAAAGCGCCGCGCTCACCGGCACTGCCTCAGCACCGATCAGCAGTGTCTGAGTTCTCACGAGCTACAACACAGCCGAGGGTTGCCACTTTGCGTCGGCAGATGGCTCTGGTGAGCCGAAACGGACCACGCCCTGACGTCACATCACCGGAGCATCCAGAGCAGACAGCTGAGCAGACAGCTGACTGCGCTGGCCGCCAGCCGCGCGCCCGAGGAGCGGGTGGTGGAGGCCTCGGCTCGACAGTCACCTGTCGGTCATGTGTCGTGACGTCAGCACTCGGCAGCTCCTCTCGAGGCACACAGGTCAATCGCACAGGTCAATCATACAGGTCAATAGCACAGGTCAATCATACAGGTCAATCGCACAGGTCAATCATACAGGTCAATCGCACAGGTCAATCATACAGGTCAATCATACAGGTCAATCATACAGGCCAATCAAACATGTCAATCACAACATAGGTTAACCACACAGGTAAATCGCACAGCTCATCACACAGGTCAATCGCACAGGTTACCACATCCAAATCACAATTCAATTGTGCTTACGCTCAGCAGGGAAGTTTGAAAACATTGTGTTTGCAGTTGGATCCAACTGAAGGTTCGAAAAATTGTTTAGGTGCTTTTCACCTATAAGGCCGGCACTCGTCCACAAATACTGTAATATATACTGACAGTACATCTGGAAAGCGAATAGTTCACCCTTGACATGGTGTTTTGAACTGAGATAGCAGAATTGTAGAGCTGGTCGAAAAATGGGTTGTGATGAAATAATTACCTCGCTACGCCAAGTAATTTCGACACCGGACCTAAATTAAGACTTGGTTTCGGTCCTACGAAACTTCGTCGACCCTATGACGTCATACCCGCTGACATCAGATTTGCGTCATACACAGATTCTGCCGCAAACTAGCCTTAACCATAGGGTAAGTTGAGCCGTTACCATTACAGTGTTCGCGTGTATTTTATAGTAACCGTGAAACTGCTGTGGGTTACGAGAAACCAGCGATTTCTGTGAAGTAGAGATATTTTATCTAAAGATTCAGAAACTCAAGAAACTGCGTCCTACTTTGCGTACTATATGTCACTACTCCGCCATTATTGTGTGCAATAGCTTCCGTATCTGAGCTGCCATATGCATGACGTCATACAATGCCATGCAGTTTTTTTTGTAGGCCATGAAGGAGAAAATAAAACATGTTCATTTTCGACAGATACCCATCTATTGTCCGAACAAATTGTCATCTTCGTTTTTTCAGCTCAAAATATCACGTATGTCGTATAGACAAATTTCAGACAACTTTCAATGTGATCTATTCCTCTTAAAAACGAAAGGCCGCGTGACGTTTTTCTGTGTCGCTCGAGCAGTGTTGAGAGTAAAGTTACAACATTTTACAAGTTGACGACAAACCGCATTCAGTTTGCTTGATTCAACGCCTCACGGCAGCGACAGTGTTATGACTGCATTACAGTGGTATGACAGTGGTACAGTGGTATATGGTATACAGTGGTATGACAAGTTCTGTCTGCATTAGGGGCTTTGCTGAGCCTTTTCGAGCTACCTGCTGTCTTTTTACAGCCAAAAAATAAGTGTTTCGCCAGACAAGACAAATCACGAATATAACTGACTTGTAAAACCCACTAAAACTATAATCACCACCATACAACGTTGAAATGAGCTATTCCATTTCAGAACAGCGTGCTATAAAGCATTACTAACCGTCGATAGTGACGTTAAAGGCCAGAGTGCCCTCGCTGCCAACAGACATGTTCCTGTAGCAGGCTTCCTGAAGGGTGGAGAACACCAGGCCCTGGCTGGTTGCCATGGAAACGAAACAGACGCGTCGCGAGCGTTCAGACGACTCCTCTACAGATGACGTCACCAGAAAGTGAGTGTCGCCCTCCTGCCAGTGGCCATGACAGCGGTATTCTGCAACAGAAACAAACATCGTCCTACAGGTAGTATCAAGTATCAACCATACACAGCAAAGATAGATACTATAATAACACGATGCATACGTCATAGCTCGTGGAACGTAAACGAAACGGGTAATGTCATGCCAGTGGTATATTAAACTACCTCCACAAAGTAAACTGAAGCCAAAGAATGCACAGATGCCTCACAAAAACACACAAACACACACACACACACACACACTGCAACCTTTTCGTTCCAAGCAAGCGGTAGAGAATGACAGCTGGATTCATAACGGCGTAACCGACTAAGGACCAAGACACAATAGTCATGCCGTTTCGAATAATTGTATGCATGATGAGCAGCCTAAGAGCTAATAATTACCAATATTTTTACATAGTTTCATTTTCGAGGACAATTTTCACTGTCAACATTCGTCACTGTTGGATAAAACCCCAATAAATATAGTTCCACCACCCCTTGGCCAAGATGGCGGAGCTATGGAGCATGCTTATCCGATATACATCTGTTGTTTCAGCTTAAGATAGACATTTACTTTAATGTTTCGACCCGCACTATAATTATGTTATCTCAGTTCAAAACACCAAAGGTGAACTATTCTATTTCTGAGTTGGCTCACCTTTGGAGCGGGTGTGCTGCCGGCACTGTGAGCGCAGCTGCAGGGTGTCGGAGCTGCTGCAGCCCATCACCAGGGTGCTGAGTCCACCGGAGCACGTGTCCCGCACCGCACGGCCCTCCCGCTTCACACCGATCACAGCGTGGTGACCGATGTACGGACACGGATAGCCGGCCAGGCTGGACGCTGCCGGAGAAACGTACACCGTCACGGTCAGACTGGATAGGAGAAACGTACACCCTCACTATCAGACTGGACAGGAGAAACGTACACCGTCACGGTCAGACTGGACAGGAGAAACGTACACCGTCACGGTCAGACCGGATAGGAGAAACGTACACCGTCACGGTCAGGCTGGACAGGAGAAGCGTACACCACCACTGTCAGGCTGGACAGGAGAAACGTACACCGTCACGGTCAGACTGGATAGGAGAAACGTACACCGTCACGGTCAGACTGGCCATGAGCAACGTACACCACCACGGTCAGGCTGGATAGGGAAACGTACACCACTGTCAGGCTGGACAGGGGAAACGTACACCACTGTCAGGCTGGACAGGAGAAACGTACACCACTGTCAGGCTGGACAGGAGAAACGTACACCACCACGGTCAGGCTGGAAAGGAGAAACGTACACCACCACTGTCAGGCTGGACAGGAGAAACGTACACCACCACGGTCAGGCTGGACAGGAGAAACGTACACCACCACGGTCAGGCTGGACAGGAGAAACGTACACCACCACGGTCAGGCTGGACAGGAGAAACGTACACCACCACGGTCAGGCTGGACAGGAGAAATATACACCACCACGGTCAGGCTGGACAGGAGAAACGTACACCACCACGGTCAGGCTGGGCAGGAGAAACGAACACCACCACGGTCAGGCTGGACAGGAGAAACGTACACCACCACTGTCAGGCTGGACAGGAGAAACGTACACCGTCACGGTCAGACTGGATAGGAGAAACATACACCACCACGGTCAGGCTGGACAGGAGAAACGTACACCACCACGGTCAGGCTGGACAGGAGAAACGTACACCACCACTGTCAGGCTGGACAGGAGAAACGTACACCACCACGGTCAGGCTGGACAAGAGAAACGTACACCACCACGGTCAGGCTGGACAGGAGAAACGTACACCACCACTGTCAGGCTGGACAGGAGAAACATACACCACCACGGTCAGGCTGGGCAGGAGAAACGTACACCACCACGGTCAGGCTGGGCAGGAGAAACGTACACCACCACTGTCAGGCTAGACAGGAGAAACATACACCACCACTGTCAGGCTGGACAGGAGAAACGTACACCACCACTGTCAGGCTGGACAGGAGAAACGTACACCACCACTGTCAGGCTGGACAGGAGAAACATACACCACCACGGTCAGGCTGGGCAGGAGAAACGTGCACCACCACTGTCAGGCTGGACAGGTGAAACATACACCACCACTGTCAGGCTGGACAGGAGAAACGTACACCACCACTGTCAGGCTGGACAGGAGAAACGTATACCACTGTCAGACTGGACAGGAGAAACGTACACCACCACTGTCAGGCTGGACAAGAGAAACGTACACCACTGACAGGCTGGACAGGAGAAACGTACACCACCACGGTCAGGCTGGACAGGAGAAACGTACACCACCACGGTCAGGCTGGACAGGAGAAACGTACACCACCACTGTCAGGCTGGACAGGAGAAACATACACCACGGTCAGGCTGGACAGGAGAAACGTACACCACTGTCAGGCTGGACAGGAGAAACGTACACCACCACTGTCAGGCTGGACAGGAGAAACGTACACCACCACTGTCAGGCTGGACAGGAGAAACGTACACCACCACGGTCAGGCTGGACAGGGGAAACGTACACCACCACTGTCAGGCTCGACAGGAGAAACGTACACCACCACTGTCAGACTGGACAGGAGAAACGTACACCACCACTGTCAGGCTGGACAAGAGAAACGTACACCACCACTGTCAGGCTGGACAGGAGAAACGTACACCACCACTGTCAGGCTGGACAGGAGAAACGTACACCACCACTGTCAGGCTGGACAGGAGAAACGTACACCACCACTGTCAGGCTGGACAGGAGAAACGTACACCACCACTGTCAGGCTGGACAGGAGAAACGTACACCACCACTGTCAGGCTGGACAGGAGAAACGTACACCACCACTGTCAGGCTGGACAGGAGAAACGTACACCACTGTCAGACTGGACAGGAGAAACGTACACCACCACGGTCAGGCTGGACAGGAGAAACGTACACCACCACGGTCAGGCTGGACAGGAGAAACGTACACCACCACTGTCAGGCTGGACAGGAGAAACGTACACCACCACGGTCAGGCTGGACAGGAGAAACGTACACCACTGTCAGGCTGGACAGGAGAAACATACACCACGGTCAGGCTGGACAGGAGAAACGTACACCACTGTCAGGCTGGACAGGAGAAACGTACACCACCACTGTCAGGCTGGACAGGAGAAACGTACACCACCACGGTCAGGCTGGACAGGAGAAACGTACACCACCACTGTCAGGCTGGACAGGAGAAACGTACACCACCACTGTCAGGCTGGACAGGAGAAAAGTACCCCACTGTCAGACTGGACAGGAGAAACGTACACCACCACGGTCAGGCTGGACAGGAGAAACGTACACCACCACGGTCAGGCTGGACAGGAGAAACGTACACCACCACTGTCAGGCTGGACAGGAGAAACGTACACCACTTCGGTCAGGCTGGACAGGAGAAACGTACACCACCACTGTCAGGCTGGACAGGAGAAACGTACACCACTACTGTCAGACTGGACAGGAGAAACGTACACCACCACTGTCAGGCTGGACAGGAGAAACGTACACCACCACGGTCAGGCTGGACAGGAGAAACGTACACCACCACTGTCAGGCTGGACAGGAGAAACGTACACCACCACGGTCAGGCTGGACAGGAGAAACGTACACCACCACTGTCAGGCTGGACAGGAGAAACGTATACCACCACGGTCAGGCTGGACAGGAGAAACGTACACCACCACTGTCAGGCTGGACAGGAGAAACGTACACCACCACGGTCAGGCTGGACAGGAGAAACGTACACCACCACTGTCAGACTGGGCAGGAAAAACGTAAACCACCACGGTCAGGCTGGACAGGAGAAACGTACACCACCACTGTCAGGCTGGACAGGAGAAACGTACACCACCACTGTCAGGCTGGACAGGAGAAACGTACACCACCACTGTCAGGCTGGACAGGAGAAACGTACACCACCACTGTCAGGCTGGACAGGAGAAACGTACACCACCACTGTCAGGCTGGACAGGAGAAACGTACACCACCACTGTCAGGCTGGGCAGGAGAAACGTACACCACCACTGTCAGGCTGGACAGGAGAAACGTACACCACCACTGTCAGGCTGGGCAGGAGAAACGTACACCACCACTGTCAGGCTGGACAGGAGAAACGTACACCACCACGGTCAGGCTGGGCAGGAGAAACGTACACCACTGCCAGGCTGGACAGGAGAAACGTACACCACTGACAGGCTGGACAGGAGAAACGTACACCACTGTCAGGCTGGACAGGAGAAACGTACACCACTGTCAGGCTGGACAGGAGAAACGTACACCACTGTCAGGCTGGACAGGAGAAACGTACACCACCACGGTCAGGCTGGACAGGAGAAACATACACCACGGTCAGGCTGGACAGGAGAAACGTACACCACTGTCAGGCTGGACAGGAGAAACGTACACCACCACGGTCAGGCTGGACAGGAGAAACGTACACCACCACTGTCAGGCTGGACAGGAGAAACGTACACCACCACTGTCAGGCTGGACAGGAGAAACGTACACCACCACGGTCAGGCTGGACAGGAGGAACGTACACCAGTGTCAGGCTGGACAGGAGAAACGTACACCACCACTGTCAGGCTGGGCAGGAGAAACGTACACCACCACTGTCAGGCTGGACAGGAGAAACGTACACCACCACGGTCAGGCTGGACAGGAGAAACGTACACCACCACGGTCAGGCTGGACAGGAGAAACGTACACCACCACTGTCAGGCTGGACAGGAGAAACGTACACCACCACTGTCAGGCTGGACAGGAGAAACGTACACCACCACTGTCAGGCTGGACAGGAGAAACGTACACCACTGTCAGACTGGACAGGAGAAACGTACACCACCACGGTCAGGCTGGACAGGAGAAACGTACACCACCACGGTCAGGCTGGACAGGAGAAACGTACACCACCACTGTCAGGCTGGACAGGAGAAACGTACACCACCACGGTCAGGCTGGACAGGAGAAACGTACACCACTGTCAGGCTGGACAGGAGAAACATACACCACGGTCAGGCTGGACAGGAGAAACGTACACCACTGTCAGGCTGGACAGGAGAAACGTAAACCACCACTGTCAGGCTGGACAGGAGAAACGTACACCACCACGGTCAGGCTGGACAGGAGAAACGTACCCCACTGTCAGACTGGACAGGAGAAACGTACACCACCACGGTCAGGCTGGACAGGAGAAACGTACACCACCACGGTCAGGCTGGACAGGAGAAACGTACACCACCACTGTCAGGCTGGACAGGAAAAACGTACACCACTTCGGTCAGGCTGGACAGGAGAAACGTACACCACCACTGTCAGGCTGGACAGGAGAAACGTACACCACTACTGTCAGACTGGACAGGAGAAACGTACACCACCACTGTCAGGCTGGACAGGAGAAACGTACACCACCACGGTCAGGCTGGACAGGAGAAACGTACACCACCACTGTCAGGCTGGACAGGAGAAACGTACACCACCACGGTCAGGCTGGACAGGAGAAACGTACACCACCACTGTCAGGCTGGACAGGAGAAACGTATACCACCACGGTCAGGCTGGACAGGAGAAACGTACACCACCACTGTCAGGCTGGACAGGAGAAACGTACACCACCACGGTCAGGCTGGACAGGAGAAACGTACACCACCACTGTCAGACTGGGCAGGAAAAACGTACACCACCACGGTCAGGCTGGACAGGAGAAACGTACACCACCACTGTCAGGCTGGACAGGAGAAACGTACACCACCACTGTCAGGCTGGACAGGAGAAACGTACACCACCACTGTCAGGCTGGACAGGAGAAACGTACACCACCACTGTCAGGCTGGACAGGAGAAACGTACACCACCACTGTCAGGCTGGACAGGAGAAACGTACACCACCACTGTCAGGCTGGGCAGGAGAAACGTACACCACCACTGTCAGGCTGGACAGGAGAAACGTACACCACCACTGTCAGGCTGGGCAGGAGAAACGTACACCACCACTGTCAGGCTGGACAGGAGAAACGTACACCACCACGGTCAGGCTGGGCAGGAGAAACGTACACCACTGTCAGGCTGGACAGGAGAAACGTAACCACTGTCAGGCTGGACAGGAGAAACGTACACCACTGTCAGGCTGGACAGGAGAAACGTACACCACTGTCAGGCTGGACAGGAGAAACGTACACCACTGTCAGGCTGGACAGGAGAAACGTACACCACCACGGTCAGGCTGGACAGGAGAAACATACACCACGGTCAGGCTGGACAGGAGAAACGTACACCACTGTCAGGCTGGACAGGAGAAACATACACCACTGTCAGGCTGGACAGGAGAAACGTACACCACCACTGTCAGGCTGAACAGGAGAAACGTACACCACCACTGTCAGGCTGGACAGGAGAAACGTACACCACTGACAGGCTGGACAGGAGAAACGTACACCACCACGGTCAGGCTGGACAGGAGAAACGTACACCACCACTGTCAGGCTGGACAGGAGAAACATACACCACGGTCAGGCTGGACAGGAGAAACATACACCACGGTCAGGCTGGACAGGAGAAACGTACACCACTGTCAGGCTGGACAGGAGAAACATACACCACTGTCAGGCTGGACAGGAGAAACGTACACCACCACTGTCAGGCTGGACAGGAGAAACGTACACCACTGTCAGGCTGGACAGGAGAAACGTACACCACCACGGTCAGGCTGGACAGGAGAAACGTACACCACCACTGTCAGGCTGGACAGGAGAAACGTACACCACCACTGTCAGGCTGGACAGGAGAAACGTACACCACTGTCAGGCTGGACAGGAGAAACGTACACCATCACTGTCAGGCTGGGCAGGAGAAACGTACACCACCACTGTCAGGCTGGACAGGAGAAACGTACACCACCACGGTCAGGCTGGACAGGAGGAACGTACACCAGTGTCAGGCTGGACAAGAGAAACGTACACCACTGTCAGGCTAGACAGGAGAAACGTACACCACTGTCAGGCTGGACAGGAGAAACGTACACCACCACTGCCAGGCTGGACAGGAGAAACGTACACCACCACTGTCAGGCTGGACAGGAGAAACGTACACCACCACGGTCAGGCTGGACAGGAGGAAAGTACACCAGTGTCAGGCTGGACAGGAGAAACGTACACCACTGTCAGGCTGGACAGGAGAAACGTACACCACTGTCAGGCTGGACAGGATAAACGTACACCACCACTGTCAGGCTGGACAGGAGAAACGTACACCCCCACTGTCAGGCTGGACAGGAGAAACGTACACCACCACTGTCAGGCTGGACAGGAGAAACGTACACCACCACCGTCAGGCTGGACAGGAGAAACGTACACCACCACTGTCAGGCTGGACAGGAGAAACATACACCACCACGGTCAGGCTGGACAGGAGAAACGTACACCACCACTGTCAGGCTGGGCAGGAGAAACGTACACCACCACTGTCAGGCTGGACAGGAGAAACGTACACCACCACTGTCAGGCTGGACAGGAGAAACGTACATCACCACTGTCAGGCTGGACACTGCTCAGAGCTGGATGAAAACAGGTCAAAATACTCATCCTCACATAGTTCACACTTACAGTGATCACACACATTCACATGCTCATGGTGTGATGCAAAAGAGTTGCACATTGGCATGTCGATCATCGTCAGTCGTGCATGGAAATGTGGATTTTGAGCGCGCGCATATCAAGTTTCAACGACTGTCTCAAATAAACACCAGGTCCAGCGTTGTGGGCGTCAGAGTGACGACTATAGTAGTCAGTATGGACCCTGATCAGTGATCATGGAGGAATCCTGGAAGAGTCCTGACCTGATCAGTGATCATGGAAGAATCCTGGAAGAGTCCTGACCTGATCAGTGATCATGGAGGAATCCTGGAAGAGTCCTGACCTGATCAGTGATCATGGAAGAGTTGAATGCGAGTCACCATGCGCTATCATCGCGATGCGAGGGCAGCCGCTGCGACAGGTCCAGCTGGGACCTCACAAACACACGGCACGTGGCGCCGATACCTCAGTCACACGGCGCCGATACCGCAGTCACACGGCACGTGGCGCCGATACCTCAGTCACACGGCACGTGGCGCCGATACCGCAGTCACACGGCACGTGGCGCCGATACCGCAGTCACACGGCACGTGGCGCCGATACCGCAGTCACACGGCACGTGGCGCCGATACCGCAGTCACACGGCACGTGGCGCCGATACCGCAGTCACACGGCACGTGGCGCCGATACCGCAGTCACACGGCACGTGGCGCCGATACCGCAGTCACACGGCACGTGGCGCCGATACCGCAGTCACACGGCACGTGGCGCCGATACCGCAGTCACACGGCACGTGGCGCCGATACCGCAGTCACACGGCACGTGGCGCCGATACCTCAGTCACACGGCACGTGGCGCCGATACCTCAGTCGATGTGGCTCCAGTCGATCGGCGCACATCACCTCTGATTGGATTGTCGGCGCACATCACCTCTGATTGGATTGTTGTCCCACTGCCCACGGCGGCTCGGTAATGGAATTAACGCTAATAAACGTCCTCCATATGCTCACCGTCAGCACCCAGTCATATGGAGGTACAGAATATCACAAAGACAACGGCACACAAGTACGAACACCACTTTATTGAAAGATAGCCTCTTGCCATAATCGAATAACGGCTGGAAGCGGCTTCTGCGCAGCGTTCTGCCGGATGCACCTACGTCCCGGTAAGCCGGGGGCGGCGTGCTGCCCGCCCTGTGTCTGGTACGTCCCGGTAAGCCGGGGGCGGCGTGCTGCCCGCCCTGTGTCTGGTACGTCCCGGTAAGCCGGGGGCGGCGTGCTGCCCGCCCTGTGTCTGGTACGTCCCGGTATGCCGGGGGCGGCGTGCTGCCCGCCGTGTGTCTGGTACGTCCCGGTAAGCCGGGGGCGGCGTGCTGCCCGCCCTGTGTCTGGTACGTCCCGGTAAGCCGGGGGCGGCGTGCTGCCCGCCGTGTGTCTGGTACGTCCCGGTAAGCCGGGGGCGGCGTGCTGCCCGCCCTGTGTCTGGTACGTCCCAGTAAGCCGGGGGCGGCGTGCTGCCCGCCGTGTGTCTGGTACGTCCCGGTAAGCCGGGGGCGGCGTGCTGCCCGCCCTGTGTCTGGTACGTCCCGGTAAGCCGGGGGCGGCGTGCTGCCCGCCCTGTGTCTGGTACGTCCCGGTAAGCCGGGGGCGGCGTGCTGCCCGCCCTGTGTCTGGTACGTCCCGGTAAGCCGGGGGCGGCGTGCTGCCCGCCCTGTGTCTGGTACGTCCCGGTATGCCGGGGGCGGCGTGCTGCCCGCCCTGTGTCTGGTACGTCCCGGTAAGCCGGGGGCGGCGTGCTGCCCGCCGTGTGTCTGGTACGTCCCGGTAAGCCGGGGGCGGCGTGCTGCCCGCCGTGTGTCTGGTACGTCCCGGTAAGCCGGGGGCGGCGTGCTGCCCGCCCTGTGTCTGGTACGTCCCGGTAAGCCGGGGGCGGCGTGCTGCCCGCCCTGTGTCTGGTACGTCCCGGTAAGCCGGGGGCGGCGTGCTGCCCGCCCTGTGTCTGGTACGTCCCGGTAAGCCGGGGGCGGCGTGCTGCCCGCCCTGTGTCTGGTACGTCCCGGTAAGCCGGGGGCGGCGTGCTGCCCGCCCTGTGTCTGGTACGTCCCGGTAAGCCGGGGGCGGCGTGCTGCCCGCCCTGTGTCTGGTACGTCCCGGTAAGCCGGGGGCGGCGTGCTGCCCGCCCTGTGTCTGGTACGTCCCGGTATGCCGGGGGCGGCGTGCTGCCCGCCCTGTGTCTGGTACGTCCCGGTAAGCCGGGGGCGGCGTGCTGCCCGCCCTGTGTCTGGTACGTCCCGGTAAGCCGGGGGCGGCGTGCTGCCCGCCGTGTGTCGGCGAGATGAGGAGTTCTTCACGGCCCGGGGGCGAAAACAAAACACCTTTGTTTCGGCGCGCCGCCCCAGTAATTAAATCTCCGTCCAGATGGGAAGGAAAAGTTTTGCGTCGGCGCCACCGTGGCGTGCAGCTCCGAGGACGGAAACACAGCGCCGGCGGGGCTGTCCTCCCTCCTGGCTGGCTCAGAGCGGGCGCCAGACAGCGGCAACACGGTGGAAACAGTGGAGACTGGAGACACCGGCACCGGCACCGGCACCGGCACCGGCAACGACTGAGGCACGCCAGCAAACAGCAGCTCAGCCAGCAGGTACTCAGTGTGGCAAACAGCAGCGCAGACAGAGGATACCTATTCAGTGTGACAAACAGCAGCGCAGACAGAGAGTATGCAGTGTGGCAAACAGCAGCGCAAACAGAGGATATTCAGTGTGGCAAACATTAGCGCAAACAGAGGGTATTCAGTGTGGCAAACAGCAGCGCAGACAGAGGGTATTCAGTGTGGCAAACAGCAGCGCAGACAGAGGGTATTCAGTGTGGCAAACAGCAGCACAGACAGAGGGTATTCAGTGTGGCAAACAGCAGCGCAGATAGAGTATGCAGTGTGGAAAACAGCAGCGCAGACACGAGGATATTCAGTGTGGCAAACAGCAGCGCAGACAGAGTGTATCCAGTGTGGCAAACAGCAGCGCAGACAGAGGATATTCAGTGTGGCAAACAGCAGCACAGACAGACGGTATTCAGTGTGGCAAACAGCAGCTCAGCCAGCAGGTATTCAGTGTGGCAAACAGCAGCGCAGACACGAGGATATTCAGTGTGGCAAACAGCAGCACAGACAGAGAGTATTCAGTGTGGCAAACGGCAGCGCAGACACGAGGATATTCAGTGTGGCAAACATTAGCGCAAACAGAGGGTATTCAGTGTGGCAAACAGCAGCGCAGACAGAGGGTATTCAGTGTGGCAAACAGCAGCGCAGACAGAGGGTATTCAGTGTGGCAAACAGCAGCACAGACAGAGGGTATTCAGTGTGGCAAACAGCAGCGCAGATAGAGAGTATGCAGTGTGGAAAACAGCAGCGCAGACACGAGGATATTCAGTGTGGCAAACAGCAGCGCAGACAGAGTGTATCCAGTGTGGCAAACAGCAGCGCAGACAGAGGATATTCAGTGTGGCAAACAGCAGCACAGACAGACGGTATTCAGTGTGGCAAACAGCAGCTCAGCCAGCAGGTATTCAGTGTGACAAACAGCAGCGCAGACACGAGGATATTCAGTGTGGCAAACAGCAGCACAGACAGAGGGTATTCAGTGTGGCAAACAGCAGCGCAGACACGAGGATATGCAGTGTGGCAAACAGCAGCACAGACAGAGTGTATCCAGTACTTACAGACGAGCGTGCTGAAGTTGTGCCGGCTCTCGTCGAAGTACTGACACGCAGTGTCTGGTGAATGTGTCATCTCGCCTGAAAACCGCGGCAGCAACATAATAAAGCTCGCCTCCATGAGAGAATGGTGATTTATCCTACTAAGTACCTCAGAAGTCACAAAACCTCAGTCGTCAAACAACCAATAACAATGCAAAAAATTATTTAAGAAATAATTCAGTCAAGCAGAAGGCCAGAAATGTTTGAGAGGCACAATGCTATAATAGAGAAGGCGATAACGTTACAGTTTTCAAGCATGCCGCTACGAACTTGACGACTAAAAAGCAGGTAGCTTGTTCAAGGGCGGATCGTTTTTTTTTTTTGGGGGGGGCCGTTTTTAGCGGACCTTACCTACCACCAATTTCGAATTTCTTCCCGGATTTGGGCCACTTTATTTTGCAACTACACGATTTTTTATTTAGCTTTTCGACCTTTTGGGATATCGAAAAGAAAAGATCGTGAGCTTGCAGTTTGTATTGTTCCGGCATTGCCTTACACTGAGAAAAACTACGTCAATTGTCAGCTGTACCTAGGGGCGTCGCCGATAATTTTTGAGTGTGTGTGGAGGGGTCGGCTGAAATGACGAAATAAAAATTACCCATTTTGTATTCGTGTATTTAAGCCTTTGCAGCATTTTTAATGTGGACTTTCATGTTATAGTAGGTACTTGTTATTTAACGCCGCGAAGCGAAGCAAAAATTTTACGGGTTTGCCTGATAAAACCCAGAAATTTAGGCGGCGGGCCTAGTAGAGAATAGGCTAAACCTATAGCTATTCATTCAATTCACCGTTACAACGAATCGAAGACGGTGGCGTTGGCTTCGTTATGACGATGGCCACCGATGTGACGCTGCGAAGCGGCGTAAAATTGTAATTTTAGGTTGTGAGAAACGAAATTTTTATATTGGAACCAGACTCAGGTAATCTCTATTCCTGGTTGCGCATCTCGGTATGATTTAAAATATTGAAATTAAGTAATATACATATTCTTCGGATAGTAAATCACGATGATCGGTGGTAGTCAGCGCTCAATAGTACATATGCTAATAATAACTGTATACATATGTACCGATCTGTAACAAACAACTGGTAACAGTGCAAATGGTTTGAAAGCGGCAAGACTTTTCCGCACATAATTAATAATAACACATATTTATATATATACCGCACATAATTCCGCACACATTTTCCTTTCCGCATTTTCCGAAAGCAGAACGACTTTTCCGCACATAAATGGTCCCTGCGGATCTGGAGGAGCCTGGGGCGAGATGGCTTAGGGAGATGGTCTTGGCCTGGTCCCCACTATTAGCTCTTCGGTCCAGCAAGTTGGGCACCGCTGGAGCAGCTTCTGGGTGCCGATGTCCGCGTTTTTGCGTTCGCGTCGCCTTTTTTCGGAACTCGGCAGACTAGCTAAACATGTAGGCTTGTAGCCCGCTTGAAAGTTAATATTTGATGAAAGGAATGGGCCCTGGGGCTACTAGCAATTAGGTACCGCCAAAGAGAGACTGACAGACACTTAACCCTATTAGTGGCAGGCTCCTGGCTACCCCTATTAGTGGCGGGGGGGGGGGGGGGATTCCGCCTCCCGAAGATCTCGAGATCTACCCGTCTGATTTTCAAAAGCAAACGGCGTTTAACTCTCCTCAACACGATCTACATTAAAAAATATAAAATCCGAAATGTTTGATAGGGGGGCAAACAGGGGGACAAAAACTACAAATATTAGAGGTATTTGTGATCCAACACAGCTGTCATGTTTATTAACCGATTTTAACGCAATTAATGGGGATCGATAGAGATTGAATTGGGGATTAATATATGACGATGACTTTTAAAAAATGCGAAAATTATAGGCGTTTTCAGGTCACTAAATTTGGGGGTAAAATAAATGCCTTATAAAACCGTCTTTTCTCTTTTCTTTTTTCGATAAATGAAATGGTGCGCTATTGTGACATCGGACACAACAGTTATAAAGCATATTTGCATCCATAGGCGGTGCCAGGTTAGCGAAAAAGGGAGGCAAAATATATAAAAATAACTTCCTGTAAACCTCCCCCTTTCAAGTCCTTGAAACCGCCTCTGCCGTGCAATATTTAATATAGTTCACTAAAATAAACCAATTTTCACTTGTTTCAATCACCGTAAACCTATGTAACTCCTTTATACTTCAGGCAGTTAGTAAGAAGCCGTGAAGTTCGCATCTCCGTATTATCGCCAAATGTCACCCCCCCAAAAAAAACAGGCCCTGTAACCGCCTCTGTTAAGGTTAGGAACTCAAAATTTGGTCTCCATATGTGGAATTCAATTCTAGGAAAAGTCCCAACATTTCATGGGTATGCTCTCAGCCGTTCGGGAGATATCTGCGAAAAACATGAGGGGGAGGGCGGAATCCGCCCTCTCTGCCACTAATAGGGTTAATTAATTCATTTTCCCATTTTCCAAATTTGTATAAGGAATTGCGTATTGTGTCATGCCGCGAAGCGGCGCGAAATTTTCAAGTTTTTAAATGTGGATAACTGGATTTTGACTGCTGCAAAGGCAATTTTTACGACTGTACGTCCAACCGTTTGGGGGGCCAAAACATAGTATCAGGACCTTTGGGGGGGGGGCATGGCCCCTTTGCCCCCCCCCCCCCCACCTCCCCTGGATCCGCCCCTGAGCTCGTTGTGCAATGATCGCACAAAAAACGTTTAAGAACAAATGTATTAAAAGGATTAACATTTCCAGAAATGCTAGCTATACATGTGACAGAGCTGGAAAGACACGTCGGCCTATGGTAGCTTACCCAGTTTGATTTCAGCAACATGTCCATCTCGCTTGTACAGCAGCGCACACTGGTACCCGCTAGCGCTGAAACGAACAGACAATCATCCCAGATCAATACACATCTTATTATTAACGAACAGACAATCAGCCCAAATCAATACACACATCTTATTATTAACGAACAGACAATCAGCCCAAATCAATACACACATCTTATTATTAACGAACAAACAATCCCGAAACCAATACACATCTTATTTGATTAATGTTCTCGTTGCACCTTGAAGATACCCGGTCTGGGTGACCAGGGGCATCGCCACGGATTTGTTTTAGTGTGTGAGTGTGTGTGTGTGTGTGTGGGGGGGGGGGGGGGGGGGGGGGTTGGACGAAGTGTCAAATGAACCATCAGGACGGTTCGCGAAAATGCGAAGGAAAATAAGTTTTACTTAATCATTTTTGCTTAGGAACGCAATATTTTAAGGTATATTTACCAGCTTTATTTTTAATATTTGAAGTTATAACAAGCGAATAACAATAACTTATTCGAAAATCTTAATTCCGGCCATATATGGGTGTCCCTTACACAATACTCTTTAGCTCGAGAGCTAAAACAGCAAACGATGTGCGAACAAACCGAGATTTGACGTCAGGTCAATGTTTGGGGTCAGGAGAGGCCATTGAACTTAACCCGCCATTGGCTAAGGGGGGAGCGTTTTTCGCCCCCCCCCCCCCCTGACGAACTTTCGGAATAGCTCAAAACCAATAGCGCTATCGACGTGAAACTTTAGGTACCTTCTCCTGGATTAATGTTTCATCTTCTGTGCAAAAATGAAGCAATTTCGTCGATTATTTTTCTCTCGAGATATAGCGAATTTAGTGACGTCACTACACACGAGTTTGACACAAAAATACGCTAAACTTTAGCAGGTCGTACAAATGCCATATTTTGGGCAAAATGAAAAACGCCCAAAGATAGCAAATGGCAAGGGCTACAAAATGGCAATATTGGATTTTGTTTTTAAAAGTTTGGTTTTTGACCCCCCCTAAAAAAACATAACAGCTCAAAATCAATATTTTCCAACATTTTCAAAAAACCGGAAGATATGTTGAAGAACCACATGTGGAAACATACCCAAACCAAATTTAAAGGCAATATCTTTAGTTTTGACTGACTCATGACTCCCTAAGTATGAGTAATTCATGACATATTTTTTTTAATTGCGTTTTGGGCCTTTAGTGACCAGATGGAAACAAATGAATGCCAGCACTGTATTTCTGAGACAACGCTGGTTTAGAAACATGCCTTATTTATTCAGATTTATCAATTTCAAATTTTAACCTGATGTGACCTGAACTTGACCTTATATGGTGTCAGATTGTGAAAATGGCCACCCGGTACAGCCCGGGTCCGTGACGCTCTCATCACATCGTCCCCTAGACGGCCACTCACTGACGGACGGGGGCCAAAGCTCGTATGGTACACCGCAACATACAGATACAGATACAGATATAGATACAGATACAGATACAGATACAGATACAGATACAGATACAGACACAGACACAGACACAGATACAGATACAGATACAGATACAGACACAGATACAGATACAGATACAGATACAGATACAGATACAGACACAGACACAGACACAGACACAGACACAGACACAGACACAGACACAGACACAGACACAGACACAGACACAGACACAGACACAGACACAGACACAGACACAGACACAGACACAGACACAGACACAGACACAGACACAGACACAGACACAGACACAGATACAGATACATATACATATACATATACATATACATATACATATACATATACATATACATATACACATACACATACACATATATATATATATATATATATATATATATATATATATATATATATATATATATATATATATATATATATATATATATATATATATATATATATATATATATATATATATATATATATATATATATATATATTATATATATATATATATATATATATATATATATATATATATATATATATATATATATATATATATATATATATATATATATATATATATATATATATATATAATATATATATATATATATATATAATATATATATATATATATATATATATATATATATATATATATATATATATATATATATATATATATATATATATATATATATATATATATATATATATATATATATATATATATATATATATATACATATATATATATATATATATATATATATATATATATATATATATATATATATATATATATATATATATATATATATATATATATATATATATATATATATATATATATATATATATATATATATATATATATATATATATATATATATATATATATATATATATATATATATATATATATATATATATATATATATATATATATATATAATATATATATATATATATATATATATATATATATATATATATATATATATATATATATATATATATATATATGTATATATATATATATATATATATATATATATATATATATATATATATATATATATATATATATATATATATATATATATATATATATATATATATATATATATATATATATATATATATATATATATATATATATATATATATATATATATATATATATATACTATATATATATATATATATATATATATATATATATATATATATATATAATATATATATATATATATATATATATATATATATATATATATATATATATATATATAATATATATATATATATATATATATATATATATATATATATATATATATATATATATATATATATATATATATATATATATATATATATATATATATATATATATATATATATATATATATATATATATATATATATATATATATATATATATATATATATATATATATATATATATATATATATATATATATATATATATATATATATATATTATATATATATATATATATATATATATATATATATATATATATATATATATATATATATATATATATATATATATATATACATATATATATATATATATATATATATATATATATATATATATATATATATATGTATATATATATATATATATATATATATATATATATATATATATATATATATATATATATATATATATATATATATATATATGTATTAGGACCCTCCATAGTATGGATTTTATGGTGTCCACGTCATTACAAAAATTCATTACACCAAGATAAAAGTACAAAATACAGCATCAGATGATGATAAAAATACAGATGATAAAACACAGCGGCAAAAGAGTGGCAACACAGACCGACCCCGGCCGCTGACATCGATCGCAACCATATCCCGGTATATTGATGCAGCATGCAGATGGGCTATCGCCTAGCCTCTGGTGTGAGGGCGTTCCAGGCACTCGCGGCTCGGTGCATGAAACTGCGCTTTGCGAATTCCGTCCGCATGCGGGGCAGCTCGAGCTGGCCGCCTTCACTGGCGCGCGTGTGGCGGGCGGACACGTCGGCACGCCTTACCACCCGATCGCGCAGCGGCTCTGAGGCGCTGGGGGTAGTGATGAGGTGGCGCACAGCGTCAATGTCACGTTCGTTGATCATGTCCTCAACATTAGGCCACCCGAGCTCCCGTAATGACGGGGTGACATGATCGCGTCGGCCGAGGCCAGTCACAATGCGGACACCGAAGTTGATCGCCTTTTGCACGCGCTGCCTCTGTGCCGCGGTACAGTTTCCCCCACACCGTTATGCAATAACGGATGTGAGGGAAGACGGGAGCCTCGACCAGCAGACGTCTGACGCATTTTGGCAGCTTATGACGGATTCGCGCGAGACCTACCAGCACACAATAGCAACGCTGAACGACCGATGAGACGTGGCGGTTCCATGACAGGTGTGGGTCGATGACAACACCCAGCACCTTGACGCTTTGTGAGGGAGAAATTTCGTCGTTGCCGAAATAAACAGAGAAGTCGGCAGTGATGTTTTGACGGCGAGATCTGAGGATGATCATCTCCGTTTTAGCCGGATTGATTTTTAGACGGTTCTGTGTGAACAACTTCATAGCTACAAGGAGAGAGCTCTCAATACGAGTTTTTAGGGCCTGAAGGTTTGATGGAAAGTCAGCATCAAGGAACTGAGTGTCGTCAGTGTACATCACGATCCTTCCGTGTGGAAAGTGCTGTGGCAGATCGTTGGTGAAAATGAGGAAGAGCACAGGTCCTAAGATGGATCCCTGGACCACCCCGTGAGTCACGTCCAGTGCGCACGATCCACCTCGCACGGTCTGGGTACGCCCCCGCAGCCAGTCCGAGAACCACTCGCGTTGGACACCAAACCATTCCAACTTGTCCAGGAGACGGCCGTGCTCGACGCTGGCAAAGGCCTTAGACCTGTCAGCTGTGACGAGTGATGTTATCATGCGTCTGTCGATGTTGTCTGTTGCGAAAATGACAGCGTCGAGCAGGGCCGCCTCCGTAGACAGGCCCGGCCTGAAACCGTACTGCTGCGGGCATAGTACATGGTGGGATGTGAGGTACGACATAAGCTGGGTACAGACCACACGCTCGCATAGTTTCGCCACGACAGGAAGGACTGATATCGGACGGTAGTTATTGGGGTCAGCAGTGTCCCCCTTTTTGTGGAGAGCGGTAATGGTGGCAGCCTTCCACTGCTCGGGCAATACACTGATACAGTGTACATAATGTGATACAGCAGCTATACAGCCTGTAGAGGCCGCCGCAACGGCGTTATCAACGGCTAGCGTTAGCTTTGAAGGCTATCTATCGGAAAATGAGGCGGCCTAAGGCGACAAGGGAGTGAGGCTCGCCCATGGGGAGGGAGACTGATATCAAACGGCGGGGTAATCGGATTTGTATGGTGAGCTGCACCACAGGGGTGCCGGTAATTGTTCCATCAGGCAGAGGGCAGGGGAGAGGGGGGGGGGGGGCATCAGGACGTTTAGACGGTACGCAGATCGGAGGGGGCAGCTTTAGAGCATACGAGACAGGGGCAGGGAGGAAAGTATCAAACCATCTGAATCATTGTATATTGCAAAGAATATACCAAATTAGTTCAGTCAGCACTGAGCAGCTACAGATGGTATAAGCTACACTTGTTCATCTTTTCACTGGAATCGGGCGGGGGAAGCGTGTCAGGGTGCCCCCATCACCATCAGGCCAGATAGCAGGCTGGTCGGGCTGGGAGGCGTGTCAGGGTGCTCCCATCACCATCAGGCCAGATATCAGACCAGTCGGGCTGGGTAAATATACAGAAAACTAATGAAGCCGACCGCATCTCTGAAGAGAAATGTCTGCAGCCTGCAGTGAGTCAGGTCGGGCAGATGAGCTCAGCCTGCAGTGAGTCAGGTCGGGCAGATGAGCTCAGCCTGCAGTGAGTCAGGTCGGGCAGATGAGCTCAGCCTGCGGTGAGTCAGGTCGGGCAGATGAGCTCAGCCTGCGGTGAGTGAGGTCGGGCAGATGAGCTCAGCCTGCGGTGAGTCAGGTCGGGCAGATGAGCTCAGCCTGCAGTGAGTCAGGTCGGGCAGATGAGCTCAGCCTGCAGTGAGTCAGGTCGGGCAGATGAGCTCAGCCTGCAGTGAGTCAGGTCGGGCAGATGAGCTCAGCCTGCAGTGAGTCAGGTCGGGCAGATGAGCTCAGCCTGCAGTGAGTCAGGTCGGACAGATGAGCTCAGCCTGCAGTGAGTCAGGTCGGGCAGATGAGCTCAGCCTGCGGTGAGTCAGGTCGGACAGATGAGCTCAGCCTGCAGTGAGTCAGGTCGGGCAGATGAGCTCAGCCTGCAGTGAGTCAGGTCGGGCAGATGAGCTCAGCCTGCAGTGAGTCAGGTCGGACAGATGAGCTCAGCCTGCAGTGAGTCAGGTCGGGCAGATGAGCTCAGCCTGCAGTGAGTCAGGTCGGGCAGATGAGCTCAGCCTGCAGTGAGTCAGGTCGGGCAGATGAGCTCAGCCTGCAGTGAGTCAGGTCGGGCAGATGAGCTCAGCCTGCAGTGAGTCAGGTCGGGCAGATGAGCTCAGCCTGCAGTGAGTCAGGTCGGGCAGATGAGCTCAGCCTGCGGTGAGTCAGGTCGGGCAGATGAGCTCAGCCTGCGGTGAGTGAGGTCGGGCAGATGAGCTCAGCCTGCGGTGAGTGAGGTCGGGCAGATGAGCTCAGCCTGCAGTGAGTCAGGTCGGGCAGATGAGCTCAGCCTGCAGTGAGTCAGGTCGGGCAGATGAGCTCAGCCTGCAGTGAGTCAGGTCGGGCAGATGAGCTCAGCCTGCAGTGAGTCAGGTCGGGCAGATGAGCTCAGCCTGCAGTGAGTCAGGTCGGACAGATGAGCTCAGCCTGCAGTGAGTCAGGTCGGGCAGATGAGCTCAGCCTGCGGTGAGTCAGGTCGGACAGATGAGCTCAGCCTGCAGTGAGTCAAGTCGGGCAGATGAGCTCAGCCTGCAGTGAGTCAGGTCGAGCAGATGAGCTCAGCCTGCAGTGAGTCAGGTCGGGCAGATGAGCTCAGCCTGCAGTGAGTCAGGTCGGGCAGATGAGCTCAGCCTGCAGTGAGTCAGGTCGAGCAGATGAGCTCAGCCTGCAGTGAGTCAGGTCGGGCAGATGAGCTCAGCCTGCAGTGAGTCAGGTCGGGCAGATGAGCTCAGCCTGCAGTGAGTCAGGTCGGGCAGATGAGCTCAGCCTGCAGTGAGTCAGGTCGGGCAGATGAGCTCAGCCTGCAGTGAGTCAGGTCGGGCAGATGAGCTCAGCCTGCAGTGAGTCAGGTCGGGCAGATGAGCTCAGCCTGCAGTGAGTCAGGTCGGGCAGATGAGCTCAGCCTGCAGTGAGTCAGGTCGAGCAGATGAGCGCAGCCTGCAGTGAGTCAGGTCGGGCAGATGAGCTCAGCCTGCAGTGAGTCAGGTCGGGCAGATGAGCTCAGCCTGCAGTGAGTCAGGTCGGGCAGATGAGCTCAGCCTGCAGTGAGTCAGGTCGGGCAGATGAGCTCAGCCTGCAGTGAGTCAGGTCGGGCAGATGAGCTCAGCCTGCAGTGAGTCAGGTCGGGCAGATGAGCTCAGCCTGCAGTGAGTCAGGTCGGGCAGATGAGCTCAGCCTGCAGTGAGTCAGGTCGGGCAGATGAGCTCAGCCTGCAGTGAGTCAGGTCGGGCAGATGAGCTCAGCCTGCAGTGAGTCAGGTCGAGCAGATGAGCTCAGCCTGCAGTGAGTCAGGTCGGGCAGATGAGCTCAGCCTGCAGTGAGTCAGGTCGGGCAGATGAGCTCAGCCTGCAGTGAGTCAGGTCGGGCAGATGAGCTCAGCCTGCAGTGAGTCAGGTCGGGCAGATGAGCTCAGCCTGCAGTGAGTCAGGTCGAGCAGATGAGCTCAGCCTGCAGTGAGTCAGGTCGGGCAGATGAGCTCAGCCTGCAGTGAGTCAGGTCGGGCAGATGAGCTCAGCCTGCAGTGAGTCAGGTCGGGCAGATGAGCTCAGCCTGCAGTGAGTCAGGTCGGGCAGATGAGCTCAGCCTGCAGTGAGTCAGGTCGGGCAGATGAGCTCAGCCAGCAGTGAGTCAGGTCGGGCAGATGAGCTCAGCCTGCAGTGAGTCAGGTCGGGCAGATGAGCTCAGCCTGCAGTGAGTCAGGTCGGGCAGATGAGCTCAGCCTGCAGTGAGTCAGGTCGAGCAGATGAGCTCAGCCTGCAGTGAGTCAGGTCGGGCAGATGAGCTCAGCCTGCAGTGAGTCAGGTCGGGCAGATGAGCTCAGCCTGCAGTGAGTCAGGTCGGGCAGATGAGCTCAGCCTGCAGTGAGTCAGGTCGGGCAGATGAGCTCAGCCTGCAGTGAGCCAGGTCGAGCAGATGAGCTCAGCCTGCAGTGAGTCAGGTCGGGCAGATGAGCTCAGCCTGCAGTGAGTCAGGTCGGGCAGATGAGCTCAGCCTGCAGTGAGTCAGGTCGGGCAGATGAGCTCAGCCTGCAGTGAGTCAGGTCGGGCAGATGAGCTCAGCCTGCAGTGAGTCAGGTCGGGCAGATGAGCTCAGCCTGCAGTGAGTCAGGTCGGGCAGATGAGCTCAGCCTGCAGTGAGTCAGGTCGGGCAGATGAGCTCAGCCTGCAGTGAGTCAGGTCGGGCAGATGAGCTCAGCCTGCAGTGAGTCAGGTCGGGCAGATGAGCTCAGCCTGCAGTGAGTCAGGTCGGGCAGATGAGCTCAGCCTGCAGTGAGTCAGGTCGGGCAGATGAGCTCAGCCTGCAGTGAGTCAGGTCGAGCAGATGAGCTCAGCCTGCAGTGAGTCAGGTCGGGCAGATGAGCTCAGCCTGCAGTGAGTCAGGTCGGGCAGATGAGCTCAGCCTGCAGTGAGTCAGGTCGGGCAGATGAGCTCAGCCTGCAGTGAGTCAGGTCGGGCAGATGAGCTCAGCCTGCAATGAGTCAGGTCGAGCAGATGAGCTCAGCCTGCAGTGAGTCAGGTCGGGCAGATGAGCTCAGCCTGCAGTGAGTCAGGTCGGGCAGATGAGCTCAGCCTGCAGTGAGTCAGGTCGAGCAGATGAGCTCAGCCTGCAGTGAGTCAGGTCGGGCAGATGAGCTCAGCCTGCAGTGAGTCAGGTCGGGCAGATGAGCTCAGCCTGCAGTGAGTCAGGTCGAGCAGATGAGCTCAGCCTGCAGTGAGTCAGGTCGGGCAGATGAGCTCAGCCTGCAGTGAGTCAGGTCGGGCAGATGAGCTCAGCCTGCAGTGAGTCAGGTCGGGCAGATGAGCTCAGCCTGCAGTGAGTCAGGTCGGGCAGATGAGCTCAGCCTGCAGTGAGTCAGGTTGGGCAGATGAGCTCAGCCTGCAGTGACTCAGGTCGGGCAGATGAGCTCAGCCTGCAGTGAGTCAGGTCGAGCAGATGAGCTCAGCCTGCAGTGAGTCAGGTCGGGCAGATGAGCTCAGCCTGCAGTGAGTCAGGTCGAGCAGATGAGCTCAGCCTGCAGTGAGTCAGGTCGGGCAGATGAGCTCAGCCTGCAGTGAGTCAGGTCGGGCAGATGAGCTCAGCCTGCAGTGAGTCAGGTCGGGCAGATGAGCTCAGCCTGCAGTGAGTCAGGTCGGGCAGATGAGCTCAGCCTGCAGTGAGTCAGGTCGGGCAGATGAGCTCAGCCTGCAGTGAGTCAGGTCGGGCAGATGAGCTCAGCCTGCAGTGAGTCAGGTCGAGCAGATGAGCTCAGCCTGCAGTGAGTCAGGTCGGGCAGATGAGCTCAGCCTGCAGTGAGTCAGGTCGGGCAGATGAGCTCAGCCTGCAGTGAGTCAGGTCGGGCAGATGAGCTCAGCCTGCAGTGAGTCAGGTCGGGCAGATGAGCTCAGCCTGCAGTGAGTCAGGTCGGGCAGATGAGCTCAGCCTGCAGTGAGTCAGGTCGGGCAGATGAGCTCAGCCTGCAGTGAGTCAGGTCGGGCAGATGAGCTCAGCCTGCAGTGAGTCAGGTCGGGCAGATGAGCTCAGCCTGCAGTGAGTCAGGTCGGGCAGATGAGCTCAGCCTGCAGTGAGTCAGGTCGAGCAGATGAGCTCAGCCTGCAGTGAGTCAGGTCGGGCAGATGAGCTCAGCCTGCAGTGAGTCAGGTCGGGCAGATGAGCTCAGCCTGCAGTGAGTCAGGTCGGGCAGATGAGCTCAGCCTGCAGTGAGTTAGGTCGGGCAGATGAGCTCAGCCTGCAGTGAGTCAGGTCGGGCAGATGAGCTCAGCCTGCAGTGAGTCAGGTCGGGCAGATGAGCTCCGCCTGCAGTGAGTCAGGTCGAGCAGATGAGCTCAGCCTGCAGTGAGTCAGGTCGGGCAGATGAGCTCAGCCTGCAGTGAGTCAGGTCGGGCAGATGAGCTCAGCCTGCAGTGAGTCAGGTCGGGCAGATGAGCACAGCCTGCAGTGAGTCAGGTCGGGCAGATGAGCTCAGCCTGCAGTGAGTCAGGTCGGGCAGATGAGCTCAGCCTGCAGTGAGTCAGGTCGGGCAGATGAGCTCAGCCTGCAGTGAGTCAGGTCGAGCAGATGAGCTCAGCCTGCAGTGAGTCAGGTCGGGCAGATGAGCTCAGCCTGCAGTGAGTCAGGTCGGGCAGATGAGCTCAGCCTGCAGTGAGTCAGGTCGGGCAGATGAGCTCAGCCTGCAGTGAGTCAGGTCGGGCAGATGAGCTCAGCCTGCAGTGAGTCAGGTCGGGGCAGATGAGCTCAGCCTGCAGTGAGTCAGGTCGGGCAGATGAGCTCAGCCTGCAGTGAGTCAGGTCGAGCAGATGAGCTCAGCCTGCAGTGAGTCAGGTCGGGCAGATGAGCTCAGCCTGCAGTGAGTCAGGTCGGGCAGATGAGCTCAGCCTGCAGTGAGTCAGGTCGGGCAGATGAGCTCAGCCTGCAGTGAGTCAGGTCGGGCAGATGAGCTCAGCCTGCAGTGAGTCAGGTCGGGCAGATGAGCTCAGCCTGCAGTGAGTCAGGTCGAGCAGATGAGCTCAGCCTGCAGTGAGTCAGGTCGGGCAGATGAGCTCAGCCTGCAGTGAGTCAGGTCGGGCAGATGAGCTCAGCCTGCAGTGAGTCAGGTCGGGCAGATGAGCTCAGCCTGCAGTGAGTCAGGTCGGGCAGATGAGCTCAGCCTGCAGTGAGTCAGGTCGGGCAGATGAGCTCAGCCTGCAGTGAGTCAGGTCGGGCAGATGAGCTCAGCCTGCAGTGAGTCAGGTCGAGCAGATGAGCTCAGCCTGCAGTGAGTCAGGTCGGGCAGATGAGCTCAGCCTGCAGTGAGTCAGGTCGGGCAGATGAGCTCAGCCTGCAGTGAGTCAGGTCGGGCAGATGAGCTCAGCCTGCAGTGAGTCAGGTCGGGCAGATGAGCTCAGCCTGCAGTGAGTCAGGTCGGGCAGATGAGCTCAGCCTGCAGTGAGTCAGGTCGGGCAGATGAGCTCAGCCTGCAGTGAGTCAGGTCGGGCAGATGAGCTCAGCCTGCAGTGAGTCAGGTCGGGCAGATGAGCTCAGCCTGTGGTGAGTCAGGTCGGGCAGATGAGCTCAGCCTGCAGTGAGTCAGGTCGGGCAGATGAGCTCAGCCTGCAGTGAGTCAGGTCGGGCAGATGAGCTCAGCCTGCAGTGAGTCAGGTCGGGCAGATGAGCTCAGCCTGCAGTGAGTCAGGTCGGGCAGATGAGCTCAGCCTGTGGTGAGTCAGGTCGGGCAGATGAGCTCAGCCTGCAGTGAGTCAGGTCGGGCAGATGAGCTCAGCCTGCAGTGAGTCAGGTCGGGCAGATGAGCTCAGCCTGCAGTGAGTCAGGTCGGGCAGATGAGCTCAGCCTGTGGTGAGTCAGGTCGGGCAGATGAGCTCAGCCTGCAGTGAGTCAGGTCGGGCAGATGAGCTCAGCCTGCAGTGAGTCAGGTCGGGCAGATGAGCTCAGCCTGCAGTGAGTCAGGTCGGGCAGATGAGCTCAGCCTGCAGTGAGTCAGGTCGGGCAGATGAGCTCAGCCTGCAGTGAGTCAGGTCGGGCAGATGAGCTCAGCCTGCAGTGAGTCAGGTCGGGCAGATGAGCTCAGCCTGCAGTGAGTCAGGTCGAGCAGATGAGCTCAGCCTGCAGTGAGTCAGGTCGAGCAGATGAGCTCAGCCTGCGGTGAGTCAGGTCGGGCAGATGAGCTCAGCCTGCAGTGAGTCAGGTCGGGCAGATGAGCTCAGCCTGCAGTGAGTCAGGTCGGGCAGATGAGCTCAGCCTGCAGTGAGTCAGGTCGGACAGATGAGCTGTCGGGGCAGATTAGGAGTAATCAGGCTGCACACCGCCATGTGGCAATTGCCATCAGCTGACGTCACCACCAGACATTTTACGTGAAGTGAATATGACTTAGCGGATCATGATTCGTTTGCTCGCCAGATACCATTGGCATCGCCAGTATGTTTATATTGGGGAGGGTGGGGGGGGGGGGGGGGGGGGGGATTTGTTTGACCACAGCTAACTGCGATTTTTCCCCTTTTTACTAGGAATAATGAAACTATATTTTACCAAATGTGCATATTTGGCGTCGGGGCGAAGAGTGTAGACTTCATCAAATTACTCCAATTTTTGCGACCCGAAAAATTAATTCGAATCTGCATCGATCTCAGGGGTCGCTAGTCGGAGGTGGGGGGGGGGAATTTCCCCACTTGCCCCCCCCCCCCCCCCCTCCCCTTCCGGGGCGACGCCTATGCCAGGTACCTATGAGTCAGTACAAACTATCTAAAAACTAAAATGGACTACTCATCAGTCGGTGATCATTGTCAGTATTCCAGGCACCGGCCATCCATAGCTGGTCAATGACCTGCTGATGACGTATGGCACATGCCATTAAGAGGCCATACCTGCATGACAGCTGTACCTGAGTATACATACCAGACACTCCATTGGAAGCTGCCCCTGCATTTAACTTATTAACTGAAAGGCCTCTGTCTGTCTGTCTGTCTGGCTGGCTGGCTGGCTGGCTGGCTGGCTGGCTGGCTGGCTGGCTGGCTGGCTGGCTGGCTGGCTGGCTGGCTGGCTGGCTGGCTGGCTGGCTGGCTGGCTGGCTGGCTGGCTGGCTGGCTGGCTGGCTGGCTGGCTGGCTGGCTGGCTGGCTGGCTGTCTGTCTGTCTGTCTGTCTGTCTGTCTGTCTGTCTGTCTGTCTGTCTGTCTGTCTGTCTGTCTGTCTGTCTGTCTGTCTGTCTGTCTGTCTGTCTGTCTGTCTGTCTGTCTGTCTGTATGTCTGTCTGTCTGTCTGTCTGTCTGTCTGTCTGTCTGTCTGTCTGTCTGTCTGTCTGTCTGTCTGTCTGTCTGTCTGTCTGTCTGTCTGTCTGTCTGTCTGTCTGTCTGTCTGTCTGTCTGTCTGTCTGTCTGTCTGTCTGTCTGTCTGTCTGTCTGTCTGTCTGTCTGTCTGTCTGTCTGTCTGTCTGTCTGTCTGTCTGTCTGTCTGTCTGTCTGTCTGTCTGTCTGTCTGTCTGTCTGTCTATCTGTCTGTCTGTCTGTCTGTCTGTCTGTCTGTCTGTCTGTCTGTCTGTCTGTCTGTCTGTCTGTCTGTCTGTCTGTCTGTCTGTCTGTCTGTCTGTCTGTCTGTCTGTCTGTCTGTCTGTCTGTCTGTCTGTCTGTCTGTCTGTCTGTCTGTCTGTCTGTCTGTCTGTCTGTCTGTCTGTCTGTCTGTCTGTATGTCTGTATGTCGACGCCTAATTATGTAATTACTGTGGAAAGTTTCGGTCAGCATGGACTCGAGCCCATCACTTTTACGTTACCAAAGCCGAACTACCCTGTCTGCCCGTTCCTGCTAGTTCAGAAGCGAGGCTGCCTCTGCCCTACATCGTCAGCTCGGCTCGGCAGCACGGGGCGGAGCCGGGTCGTGCTCGCACGGATCGCCGCGTGGTGACCTCGGGTCGGGTCGCGGTGTCGCGTGGTGACCTCGGGTCGGGTCTCGGTGTCGCGTGGTGACCTCGGGTCGGGTCGCGGTGTCGCGTGGTGACCTCGGCTCGGGTCTCGGTGTCGCGTGGTGACCTCGGGTCGGGGTCGCGGTGTCGCGTGGTGACCTCGGGTCGGGTCGCGGTGTCGCGTGGTGACCTCGGGTCGGGTCGGGTCGCGGTGGTCGCGTGGTGACCTCGGGTCGGGTCGCGGTTGTCGCGTGGTGACCTCGGGTCGGGTCGGGTCGCGGTGTCGCGTGGTGACCTCGGGTCGGGTCGCGGTGTCGTGTGGTGACCTCGGGTCGGGTCGGGTCGCGGTGTCGCGTGGTGACCTCGGGTCGGGTCGCGGTGTCGTTTGGTGACCTCGGGTCGGGTCGCGGTGTCGCGTGGTGACCTCGGGTCGGGTCGTGTCGCGGTGTCGCGTGGTGACCTCGGGTCGGGTCGCGGTGTTGTGTGGTGACCTCGGGTCGGGTCGGGTCGGGTCGCGGTGTCGCGTGGTGACCTCGGGTCGGGTCGCGGTGTTGCGTGGTGACCTCGGGTCGGGTCTGGTCGGGTCGCGATGTTGCGTGGTGACCTCGGGTCGGGTCGGGTCGCGGTGTCGCGTGGTGACCTCGGGTCGGGTCGGGTCGGGGTGTCGCGTGGTGACCTCGGGTCGGGTCGGGTCGCGGTGTCGCGTGGTGACCTCGGGTCGGGTCGGGTCGGGTCGCGGTGTCGTGTGGTGACCTCGGGTCGGGTCGCGGTGTCGCGTGGTGACCTCGGGTCGGGTCGCGGTGTCGCGTGGTGACCTCGGTCGGGTCGCGGTGTCGCGTGGTGACCTCGGGTCAGGTCGGGTCGCGGTGTCGCGTGGTGACCTCGGGTCGGGTCGGGTCGGGTCGCGGTGTCGCGTGGTGACCTCGGGTCGGGTCGCGGTGTCGCGTGGTGACCTCGGGTCGGGTCGGGTCGCGGTGTCGCGTGGTGACCTCGGGTCGGGTCGCGGTGTCGCGTGGTGACCTCGGGTCGGGTCGGGTCGCGGTGTCGCGTGGTGACCTCGGGGTCGGGTCGGGTCGCGTTGTGTCGCGTGGTGACCTCGGACGCAGGGGGCGGGGCACTCTGAGACCGGGAGCCGAGGTGCGCGGAAGCGTAGCTCTGGTCTGAGACAGGAGCGCCGACCAACGCGACGGTTACGCCCACAGTTCACCTAAACAACATTTAGCTTGTCGATCGCCGACACTTCAGTGAAGAAAATGAACTATTTGTGCGAGCAGCCGAACAGGTTATCTAATTTGTATGGGGTCGGCATTTCCGTGTTTTCTCCCGAATATAGCAATGGCTTAATGTCAACGGCTTAACGGCTTAACGGCTTAACGGCTTAACGGGATAACTAGGGAGGGTGGGACACTGGGTTAAACGGTCAATGGTTTAGCAGATCAATTATCTTCCGAAAAAAAACGTCAATAGGTTAAACGATCACGGAATAAGTTATATCTCCAAAGGGATATTGGGTAACAGTTCAATGAGTCCTCTAATGACAGCAGCATAGGGCAGCCTACAGCGCTATCGACGCCACCTGTGCAGCTTCACACGGCCATGGTTCGGCCGGTAATTCGGCCCGAAGCACCGCGAGCTGGTTAGTGAGACGAGGCAGGCCCGACTCAGGCCCGACTCAGTCGGCAGTCGGTAATTTATGGGCGACGCGCACACAGCCGGCCGTCAAATTAAAAACGACCTACACCCGGTACCCGGCGAGGGCCGTCAAAGCGGTACGCTTAATTAAGGCAGGCAGCCGCCCGCGCCGCCGCGCCCGGCATGCGTTATTTTTTTCCCAGACATCTACTCGTCACCTCTAGGTTAGGTTTAGTGTTTGTTTTTCTCGGAAAAGGTTAGGTTAGGCTATATTATAATATTTGTGCGAGACCTGGCGAGTAATGTCTGGAAAAAAATTACGCGCCCGGCACGTTTCTTAACACAAATATGCCCGCATTATTTTCGGAGATGCGCTGTGCGGGCCGGCGCGGAGTGAGACTGAGTGGGACGGGAGGAGGGGTCTGTCAGTCTGCAGCTGTCACCTGATGGCCGCTGCTCTGATCGGAGTGGGAGGGGGGCTGCGGGAGACAACTGTTCTCAACCGGGCCTCGTAAGCCGGCCTCCCCGTCGACAGCTGATAGACCCCAGCGGTGCGAGAGGAATGGATTCAGCCACGCTCGACCAGCGGACCAGTTAGCGGCGCAACTGCCGCCGACAGAAGAAAAAGGAGCC